>ML681964.1:70592802-70776758 GCA_007922195.1 Podocnemis expansa
AGATAGATAGATAGATAGATAGATAGATAGATAGATAGATAGATAGAAGGTTTTGGAGCAGATAGTAAGCTGATGTAACATGTCATAGCTCCATTGATTTCAAGGACTCTGTGTCAATGGAGTGATGAAAAGTTATGTCAGCTGAGGTTCTTACCCATCATGTTTGTATAGTTCTTTGAGATTAATGACACTGATTAAGTGCATTGTGTCACTCTCTTGAAGTGTAATGTTTACAGTTCCAATAGGAATCAAGGTTAATATATAATGTGACAGTCGAACTGAAGCAAAATGAGATTAGTTATATGTAATGTTGATATCATTCTGTAATGTTGCCAAGATCCAAAGGGGTAGCCATGTTAGTCTAGTGCAGTAAAACAAACAAATAGAGTCCTGTGGCACTAAAGATTAACAAACTTATTTTTTGCATGAGTTTTCGTGAGAGAAAATCCCACTTCATCAGATGCTCTGAAGTTCCCCCATCTACAAAGCATCTGATGAAGTGGGATTTTCTCCTACGAAAGCTCATGCAAAAAGAAATTGTTAGTCTATAAGTGCCACAAGACTCCTTGTTTGATTGCTATTCTGTAATGTGTATCTTTAACCAGTCCTACCTCTAACAGCAGCCATTGGAGTCAGTTTTGGGAAGTATCAAAGCAGGTCATAAATGCCACTGGTGTTGTTTTTTGGGATTTTTTTTAAATAACTGCAGAAGGACTCCGGTGTTATATTTTTGTCACTGAGGGATTTCTGTATCTGAGACAGCAAAAGAATTACATTTGTGAACTTAACTTAGCAGAGACAGTTTTTTAAAAGAGTCATATGAGATAATAGAGATGGCTACAAGTAATGGGGAAATGAAGGGGAGTTTTATTATCATTTAGATTCCAAATGGAGCAAAGATGTTTCCTTAAACAGAGTACAAGCTGAAAACAAAACAGTGAGTAATGATAGCTCATCTGTGAGACCTTTGAGGGCAATCTGGAAGCCCAAAGCTATCACTGTGGCTTTATACAGCTAAAAATCCAAGGAGTCATGTGGCACTTTAAGACTAACAGATTTATTTTTCGCCTGAGCTTTCATGGGAGAAAATCCCACTTTATCAGATCCTTTGAAGATGGGTGAACTTACAAGTTTTTTTTGCTGGGCTAGACCAACATGGCTATCCCTTTGGAAATTTATACAGCTAGTCTCTATTCCGGGCAGTGCTTAAGAATGACCTTAACTTTAAGTATATGCTTAAGCACTTTCCTCAATTGGAAATTTTTGTCTAATTGGACCATTTCCTTTACAGGCCATAGCAAAAATGTTTTATCACCTGAACTCCATATCTAACTTGATTTTATATCTTTAGCCTCAAATAGAAATATTTTCTCTCATTCTACACTAACACTTGCAGAGGAAAATTCTAATAATGTCACACCATGAAGATGCACCAGTGTTGTATAGGGTAATGAAACGAAGGGGTCCCTCTTTTTTTAATAGCCTTTTACTTGAGCAGCATCTTTTCATTGACTGTTCAGTCCATTTTGACCCAGGGAATAGAGTCCCATAAAATAGAGACCCAGGGAATTTCCCAGAGTCCCACAGAATAGAGACCCAGGGAATTTCCCAGAGTCCCACGGAATAGAGACCCAGGGAATTTCAGTCCCTCCTAGACTCAGGGAATGGAGCCAGGAAACTGGGATTAAATACCCTGATGAGCCACTGACCACTGTTTACTTTAGGCAAAAGCCTTAATTTATTAGATTTTCCCATCTCTAATTTAAGGATAATGATAGTCACCATTGTAGAGTGTTTTAAGTCTTTCAGGTGGAGAATAAAACAAACAAGGAGTCCTGTGGCACTTAAAGACTAACAAATTTATTTATCGCATGAGCTTTCATGGAGGAAAATCCCACTTCGCCAGATGCTTTGAAGATGGGGGAACTTACACTCACCTGCATTTATTTCCTCCCATTCTGTAAGTCATGTGAACAGTTCCCTCATCTTCAAAGCATCTGATGAAGTGAGATTTTTCTCCTACGAAAGCTCTGCAATAAATAAATTTGTTAGTCTTTAAGTGCCACTGGACTCCTTGTTTATTTTACTGAACTAGACTAACACAGCTGCCCCTTTGGAACCAGGTGAATAATGCTACTGACATGGTATTATTAATAATAATTACATATTTTTGACAATTTATTACCAGGTCATCACCACAATTGAGACTTCTACAATCTACATATCATCGGTGTACTGTTTTGCCATCTGACAAAAATTTATAATGCAGCATTATTACCTGCATTTATCTGTTGTCTATACAGGGCCTAAAGTGTGCTAGGCCCATCAAATATTACACCTTTTATTATACCGCAAATAAATGTTCTAGGTTGCAAGAAAACTTCTTGGGAAAGGGGGATATAGTGACAGGATGATTTATAGTAATTGTAACTCTTACAGGTATACGTCTGATGGTTTTTTCCTTAGTAGCAGAAATGATTTGAAATGCAGATGTGTTTATTCTTGAAAATCTGAGCTACACCTAAAATCCCATATTGTTTGCACCTAAAGAAGCAATTAGTGCTTCCTTCTATTGTCCTGTTTGTTTGTCCCATCGCCCCTAACTGACGCATATTGTATAGTGCTCTCATTTCAAACAAGGCTGTGGCAATTTCAAGATGCAACTGTTTCTAAAACTAATAAGTGGCCACAGGCCAAAGATTATTATCATTCCATCCACGGTTTGTAAGGTTGTGATCCTTTTGTATAAGACTTTTCCATATGACACACACAGAGTCCATGGATTCTTCTTAGTGCTTTTGATTCAGTACTGGTAATGTAAGCTAGTATGACATTTAGCCATTTCACTCAAAGTAGCTCTTGAATTACACTTCTTACTTACATGCACAAGATAGCGCAAGGGTAAACCTCAGCAGGTTCAGTTCAGCTATGGATGATTTGAAAAAGCCTTTCAGTCCTGAAAGTAGGCTGGAACTCTTAGAAGATTTATAATACAATCTGCTTTTAGTACTACAAAACCATACCACAAGAAACATATCTCTGCAGTGTTCGGGAAATAACCATGAAGCCCAGAGACATCCCAAACTTTTTTTATTGTTGACACCAACTTGTTTAACTAAAAACATGTGCTAAATTTCAGTTTGGAAAGAAATATGATGTTAAATACTATTTTAACTGCACCTCGTCAACCATAATGCCTGTCCCAATATCATAGACATATTTTATCATTTTTTTCAAAGCTGAAATCGAAAGGGCCCAAAGACAGGTAACAAAAATTGCCTGACGCACAGGAAGACTTAAATTTCAGGAGAGAGTGAAAAAGATGAGGGTTGTCCAATTTAAAGAGTAGACAATTAAGAATGAACATACAAAAGACGTATAAAATAATGAAATATATAGGCAGACTGTCAGGCACTCCATTTACAATTTTACTAATACAACAATAAGGCAACAGCCAATGTAACTGAAAGCAATGCATTTAAAACTGAAAGAGACACTTTCTAAGGTAACATGAAATTAATGAGAAGAATCTATTGCCATAAAATTGATACAGGGTCTAGCTGATTGGATTAAAAAAAGGATCATACATTTATATGTATAATAAAAATATTCACAACTACATTATATAGTGTACAATTATAAAGGATACAAACCCTCATGCGTCAGGGCAGGGCATAAACCAACAACTAACTGATGAGATTTAGGACTAAAAATCCTCCTCTTTGTGGAAGGTAATCCATAATTATCTGTTAGGATGTTTCTTCAGTCTTCTTCTGAACCATTTGATAGTGACCTCTATTTGAGATAGAGTATCAGAGTAGCTGGACCAGTAGCGGGAAACAGTATGGTGAGTCTGATGTTCCTAGGACTGAATAAGGTACCTCAGAACAGGGTTTTTAATTTGTACTTTGCTCTTCCATTTTTGGATATGGTGAATGCTAATATGTACAGTGCATTTACAGAATTATCTGAAGTTAATGGACATATCCCTTGGCTAGCAATAAGAATTCCTTTAGAGATAAAAGACAGATCAACCTGGTCGATGCATGTTTGTTAGTAATAACTATATTTCATATCTGATGTGATACATAAAATACAAAATTAAGTATGTTCCTGAAACAGTCATCTTTGGATGTAATGAATATGTGTGAAGAAATCTTGCACAGCTTTTCTTAACACCTTTTCCCCCTCAGTATTTAGTTAAGCAAAATACTCCAGCAGTGGGGAATTTTGTAGGTTTAACTCTTGTAGACAGTAGTTTCTTTTTCTTTTTACTGCTATTGTTTACCTCTTAATTACTCATTTCTTGTAAAACAACCTATGCCTGCTATGTCTTCAGCAGGTTTTAGGTAAATCTATGTGAATTAATAAATTTTTCCTGAAGAAATTTACCATAAACAAATCTAAAAATTGAGCCATATTAGCAATTTTCCAAGTTGTAGAAATGTTAAATCCTGTGAAATTTTGCTTAATCCTTTCCATTTTTTTTTTCAGGGTGCGCAATGATTTTGATGTGCTCACAAACCAACTGATTGGCACCCACGGCTACTGTACACAAGTAAGTAGGAGAGGGAGATATAAGTTAGAGACAGTGCATGGAAAAAGCAGACATGACATGATGTGAACTACACTCAATGAAGAAACAACACGCTTGGCTTCAAGTTCATCATGTTTCTGCTTTTATTAAGAGTGTTCCTCCTTTTTTTTCCTCTATAAAACTTCTTTTTTTTCATCTTTGCTCTGAAAGACTCCCAGTTTCTGAATCCTCTCCTTACCTGCCTGAAGAAACATGTTTTATTACGTTAGTTTTTTAAATCTTGCTTTGATTTTCTAATTCTTTATTTTTGCCTGCTCAGTTCTGACCTAAGTGAAAGTCTGCTGAAGTCAGTGAGCTTTTAATCGATACCTGAATTGGGTTCCAGGTGCATCTTCCTCCAACTCCCACTTAACAAACCAACTGCCCACTTGCTGGGTTCTTATGGGAAAAAAGGATCAGTGATGTGGGAATCGGTGTTCGTTACTCAGAAATCAGCATTCCTTCTCCCCTGTTAGTATTGAATTAATGTTGCAAGGCTGGTGAAGTTCCTTTATTGGCATGTCCAGACTTAAACTCAAGGCATTCTGTCCACAGTATCTAAATCCTTCCTGCAAGAAAAAGGCATTATTTACTTCCTTTCCCAGACTTGTTTTGTAGTGTTGCTGTGTTTTAAACATCTTTGGCGCTTCTCCTAAGAGGGGTTTGCACTTTCTTGGTTGGTTAAGAGCTCCGTTTACATAGTTCATACATCAGAGAAACTCTGTAAAGATCCTAAGCTCCTTTTGGATTAAAGCTGGCTATAAATACAACTATTTATTATTGCTATTGTAAATCAAGTTTAGGATGGCAATATCTTAATTCTTTCCACCTTCCAGTTATGACAGCTTAAATCCTTTTCCCTCAGAATTCTCTTCATATCTTGTTATTCTCTACGGACTCTCGTGGACACTGTATATCAATGCTGGGCCAATTCCTTTTGGTGGCATAATCTGCCTCTGTATATTGCCACGTGCCTTTAGGGTCAGCTTGTTTTGTGGAGGCCTTTTGCAAAGTGAGAGGTGTGGTGTCCCATTCAGTTCTGTAAGCTTTATACACACACACACACACACACCGCTTTGACTCCATGGAGTAGCCAACAGTAATAGTAGAGAGGACAGAATCAAGAAAATCTCTTAGATGTAGTGTGTGTACCATAATGGGTAGCACAGTTTGCATCTGATTAAGCCCACTGAGATTTACTGTAAATGGTAGATGAGGGTATTTCTGAGTTATCCTGGATGAATGTAATGGATTGTTAAAACAGGGAAGGATGTCTTGTACAGACAAGATTTAGTCTCATATCTTTCCCTTAAAATAAACACATTGATCTAAAACTCTTATCTTGGCTTTTCTTTATGAAAAAAAAAAAAGGTAGGAACCTATCCTGAATGAAATTGTATTTCAATCTGAATGGATAAAATTCTCTCCATGGATAGCCACCCAATAGCCTTATGAATTTTGGCTGTTTCAATTCACAGAACAAGGGAGGAACATTTTCTTTTGTTTATATACACATGGCATTTTCACCCTTTGAGATTTGCCTTAGAGTTCAGGTTCCAGGAAGCCCAAACCCTCAAAGCACAGATCAGGTCAAACCGTAATGACTGAAATCCCTGCTACAGTCACACTTTTCTGGGGTCGTTATCATATTTTAAAGCTTTTATAATGGATCAACCACTTTTCAGCAATCTCCATCATGATCTTCCATGGTAAATTTTGTGCAATGAGAGGCCTGGGGTCTAGATTGGTTTAAAAAACCTGCAGTAGTATGAGCCAGATAGATACCGCATCCATGAAGATAAATCCATCTCTCTGGCTATGTCTACACATTAACTGTTATTTCGAAATAAGTTTGAAATAACTCATTTTGAAATAAAAGCCTTATTTTGAAATAACTTAAATTGAAATAAGAAAAAAGTTAATTTGAAATAAGGCAAGCCCCTCAAATTGAAATAGCATGCCCAGTGTGTGGACATGCTATTTCGATTCAGCAGAGGGGCACCATGGGAGGTGTGGCAACATGGCCCCCTGGTAGGGCCATGTTGCCACCCAATCCCCTGCCTAGCTTTCACCTGGAGAGCCAGGCAGGGTAAACAGCCCCCAGGCCAGGGATCCCCCTTCCCTGACTCCCCTGCTGCTGGTGGGGCAGGGGCTGGGGGACCGGGGCATGGTGGGCAAGGGGCGGTGCAGAACAGCTGGCCCAGCTGCTGGTCTGCAGCCCCTATGGGGTGGTGGGTGCTGGACCCGCTCGCCCCACTGCAGCCCCAAGGCTGCTCCAGTCCGGACGGGGTGGCAGGTGCTGGATACGCCGGGACTGGAGCAGGCTTGGGGCTGCTGCGGGGTGAGCTGGTCCAGCACCTGCCGCCCCGCCAGGGCTGCAGCTGCCCAGAGCTGGCAGTGGGGCGAGGCAGCTGCAAGCCCAGCTTGCGGGCAAAGCAGGTCCCACATCTCCCCCTCCTGCGCCCCCCTGCACCTCGCCTCAGCACCTTGGCCAGGGTGCTGATGGGCTCCCTGGTCAGGGTGCTGGGGGGGGGACTTCCTTCCAGGGTGCCATGCACCCTGGGAGGAAAGTCATAGCCCTGTTTCGAAATAGGGGTTGTTTCGAAACAACATCTCCTAACTGCGTTGTTTCAAAAAAACCCTTTCAAAACAAGGGCTATTTCGATTACCTCCCAGGTTTTACTCTTCCAAAACCATGGACCTTATTTCAAAATGATGAGGTCCCATTTATTTCAAAACAATAGCTGTTGTTTCAAAATAAAACCCTGGTGTGGACACAGCCTGTGTGAGTCCAGGTTCACAACTATAATAAATCTTTCGGCAAACCTGATCAAATAGAAAAAATGTGCCTGTACATGTGCAGAAATATAGGGAAAATGTCATAGAGTATAACCCTCATTTAGCCAGTTCTTGGTATGTTTTTATGTCTTCTGGAGTTTCAGTGTTTCTTAACACTGGTGCTGCCCTCAGCTGCGGAAGGGTGGGTAATGAAAGACAATAGAGGGTGTAGGGGTTACAAGCCACTAAACATTTATTACGATCTAAAGCAAAAAGAAAAAAAGATCCCATTGCCCCATTCCTTGCACACTCTTAGCCTTCAAGTTCAAGTATTTTCTGTCAACCTGTCAAAATACACACACGTACATTGATTGCATTGCTTAGCATTTGCATTGATGAATTTTTTACTCTTACTTTTATAATAATTTTCTGAGGGGGGGAAATGAAAATGATTGATTGGAATAAGGGGGTGCCAGACTAAATTAGCATTGGATGTGAGGCTGTATGGAGTGTAAACTGACTTCTCTGTCCTAATTGGCCTTTTGAAATCCACCTCATGTTGCTTCATTGCACTTTGGGGAAGGAAGCTAGTAACACATCCTTTGAAAAATCCATGGCTTAGCTGACCACTTTATTCCAGGAAAGGTTGACACCTTGCTTAAATAAAAGCTCTCAGTCAGCCTTAACTATACTGACACCCTATAAAGTATTGCATTGTTTCTTAGTGAGCTGGCAAGAGGTATCGTTAATGAGTCCTTTTTATATATTCTAAACAGGAACTTGTGAACTTGCTGCTGACTGGCAAAGCTGTGTCCAATGTTTTCAACAATGTCATAGAGCTGGACTCTGGAAATGGAAACATCACTGTTTTGAAAGGTATCACCAACCGCAGTGATATTGGCTTGCTGTCTCTCTTTGAGCACTATGACGTTTGCCAGGTATGTTCCACATGCTTTTGGGTTTAGTTTAGAAAAAATAAAAGAAGCAATTTACAAATCTGAAACCTGGAGTGTACTGAACACCTGCTGTAAGAGAGTCTATTTCATTCACTGTGTGATTGCACAAATGTGGTGAATCCACTAGATCACTAGATCCAGTAGCTCAAGGGTTGGCAACGTTTGCTGGCCCCCATGCCAGTTCCACCCCCTGAACCCTCAGCAGAAAGGCCCCATGAACGGGGCCAGCAAGGGGCAGGAACCATGCACTTCTTTTCCCTGCTGACCCCACACCCTCACTTGGGAATGGGGCCAGCAGGGGACAGGAGCCGTGCAATGCAGCAGGCGGGGAGGTCAGGGGGGAGAGACCAGTCACATCACGCCAGAGCCAGAAGCCCTGTGCGCCTCTGTGCATAGGGCCACATGCCAGGTTTGGGACATGTGCTGGGGGTTGCGAACCCCTGCACTAAATGATGCTACAGTATAATTCTGCTACTTCCACTAATAATAACAGGAAAGTAAGACTAGAAGAAACCTCTAGGTCACTGACTCCAGTTCCCTGTTATTGCCAGGAACCTCTTAATATAATTGTATATATAAACTTACCAAGCTCCATTTTAAACCTAGGATGTTTGTCCCCACTATCCTATATTCTAGAACAGGGGTCTCAAACGTGCGGCCCGCGGGCTGCATGCAGCCCCTAAAGCTATTTCCTGTGGCCCGCAAGGACACGATCATTATAGATATTTGCAATATCATCATATAGAAAGGTTGCAGTGGCGCGGCCCTTGGGCTACCATCCTCATCGTCATGCGGTCCTCTACTAGTCCTCATGCGGCCCTCGTGGTGAGTTGAGTTTGAGACCCCTGTTCTAGGGCCATTTTTTTGATTCTAATGGTTAGAAACCATCTTCTAATATGCAGCCTAAATATAGTTATGGCCAGTCTATGGTCATTTGTTCTTGTGCCAACTTTGGGTTTTGTTTTTTTTTTTAAATAGCACTTCCCTTCCCTGGTGTTTACCTCCCTCATGTATATATTTCAAGGAATCACATTCCCTTCTAAGTCTTCATTTTGCTAGACTAATAAAAGACAATGGTAGTCCCTGGCAACATAAAGCACCATGTTTCATCTCAACATTTGGTTTTGAATTTAATATTGTGGTTCCATTTGAAATAGAAATGCAAAATCAGACTGCAATTTCACAAAACAATTAGAGTAATTAACTGTTGAAACAATTTATGTAGGGCTGTAGGAGATTATTAGTTGAAGTCATTAAATCATGGCTGTGTATCTTTTGAAAAAAATGTTTCTCACAATCAGATGTTATTAGGTGTGACTTCAGAATTGTTTTAGGAAATCTATGGCCTATTTTATAGGGGCAATAAGACCAGATGATCACAAGATCCCCTCTGTTTTTTTTTTCAATTTATGAACCTATAAAAAGATTCCCATCAAATAATTAGCTAATAATTTGTGTTTACAGATCTAACACAAATAGATGTATCCAAAACCAAATATCAACTCCAAAAGTTTCCCCTATGTCTGAAGCTAGTTGGATTTTCTTATCACAGATAAATTTGAATGTTTCATATTTTTAGTGGAAAAAGAGTACCATAGTATTTACAGGCTTAAAACAGTACAGTTAAGAAAATATCCCAACATGACATTAATGTCCAAATTGACTGTATACTGATCAACACAAAGAAAGGAAAATATTTGCTGTGTCTGGTTCATGCTTTTTGTCTTGTCTTAGCATCTTTATAAGGAATATGTCATTTCTTTGGCTTGATCCTCATAAAGATCAGCACCTCTTACAGATGTTTTCCATGCTCCAGACTGGAAGTTGTGTCGTATGTTCCACAATGTTAAGTGACGTTAGTATAGATGATAACTCAAGTAGTCCTCCAGCCTCTCCCTTACTTCCCTTAACACTCCATATATTAACAAATCCTAAAACATCTGGAGAACCGAACACCTTCAACATTTTCTGTAAGTTAAGGGACTTGTCACCTTCTCTTCATATGCTTGGGAAGTGCAATTGTGATCAGCAATGTGTTTTCCAGGTCAATGACTCTTAAGTTTCACAAACCCTAGTAGACGTAGTTTCATTTTTCTTGTCCACACTAATTCAAGCATCTGATGCAAACTTTCTTACATTTTGTTCAGAACATCTGTCACTGATGTACATTTTTGTTCTTAAAGCACAGCACAGGACATGCCTGAGGGATATAACAAGAATTGGATTCCAGTGGACTTATGTCCCTAACCCTGGAAGTCATTGCCATAGTTTCAGAATTAAGGGCCAAATTCTACTCTGAGCTACACCAGTGTCAGTCTAGGGGAGCTCCAGGAAAGTCAGTAAGCTTACACTCTATTTACTTTGGTGTAACTGTTAGCAGAATTCATCACTAAGTCTTTAGAACTGACTATTTTCGTCTCAGTACTTCGGGAAATAGGCTCTGCATCAGATTACAGTGTGGCTATGAGGATGGTAACTGGAACCAGAAATGGAAAAGAACAGTATTTTTTTTCAAGAGTTAGAGGCTCATGTATATGACTCATAAAATCATAGAAATTAGGGCTGGAAAAGTGCTTTGAGGTCATATCCAGTCAACCTCCTGAGCATCAATATAGGATTGTGTCCATTTTTTAGTGTTTTATCAAGTCTATCTTTAAAAGTCTAAAGCAACAGAACTTCAGCCTCTTTTCTTGCATGGCTGTTCTATAGCTAACAACAGTGCACACCATTAAAAATTCAACATTAACCTGTCTGCGATGATCCAGACACTATCTTGTCTTTAATCTTTACTGTCTTTCCCCATAACTAACTGATCATCATAGCCCCTCATTTTCCCACTCTGTCCTAATGAGCTTAAGAGAAAGGTGTCATGTCATGCGATCTGAAGAGTGCTAGGAGTCAAGAACTCATCTTGGCTCTGCTGATGACTCCCACTCTGGTGGAAATGGGCATGCTACCAAACTTTTCTACCTACATTTCTTGATTTAGGAAACGGAGACAGTGACAGATATCAGAGATGTTTAGCTCTGAGCCCCTTTGATGTATCAAGCACACTTTGTGCATTTGCAGGATCTGCTTTAAATTAACTCTCAAATTCACATTCTTTGCCTTCTACAACTTCACCCGTGTTTGCCTGTCCGGTGCAGCACTCTTCCCATTACCTTTTGAAGCCCCATTTTTTTTGTGCTTTTCAGGTGCCTCTTGCATTTAAATATATTGGATTAGAAGCAGCTGATCCAGGGGGAAAACATATCCAGCCATTTTAGCTAAGAAAATAGTGATGAAAATGCAAAATGGGAACTGGTGGGTGTGGTGTTTTGGACTACCTAGGGTCATTGGGGTTTTCCTAGTACCTAAACGACTCTCCCAACCACAGTGGGCAACAAGCTTTATTATCCATCAGTGTGGCTTTTTATTATTTGGTGAAGAGCATGTGGTAGAGATTGTTCTTCACATGTGCATTCTGCAAAGACACTGTAATCAATATCTCTTTAAAATATTGGTGAGATTCACTATGGAGAAAAATGAGTGTTTCACTTAGGTATCTTAAGTATCCATCATTTAAAAAAAAATCTGTTCTTGACTCCTTGTTTATACAAATCCCTTTCCAGTTCAGAGCTGAAATGTGCTTCCTTACAGAAAATGTCTTGTCTTCCATCTCATCCTTGGGCTTGTTTAAATAGGACTGATCATTACTGAGGGTATGTCAGCACTGATCTATTTCCAACTTGCTTAAGAAGAGAAAAAACAACAAGACTGCAACATTTCTTTAAATAAACCCTAGATTTTAAGGAGTTCTAGAGATTGTAGCTCCAATTTCTGTAGCAGTGAACTGTTTCTGATGCTGTTGAAAATAAATCTTAACTTCTTAAAATAAGCTTCTGCGCATGGAATGCTCTACCAACCCTCTTCTCAAAGCCACCACTGTTATTTTGTCATTTATATTGCAGTAGCACCTACAGATCCCAGTCAAAGAGGGGAAACTTTGAATTAGGCATTGTGCACTTATATAATAAAAAGACCCAAAGAGCTTAAATTCACTGCCCTTTGGACCTACCACTGGCAAATTGCAATTGGTGCAGCCTCTAATTGGTGTGGGAATTCATTATGGTTATCTGTCTGTCTTGGATGACATCACCACTCAACAATATGATGTCTGCATGCCATTTACATCCCGAGTAACACACATTGCTCATGTCCCACAGTCATGTCTCCATTAACTAAAGATCTCTTTAATCTGACGTGTGTAAGGAACCGCCGATGTAATAATTTGTAAAATGTCTATGTTGTGGCTGTGTATTTGGCTTTATTAAAAGCCCAGTGCAGTCAATGTAAATCTTGTCAGTTGTTTTACTGAATTTTGGATTGGACACATATCTGTTTCCATTCCTTTCCATTAATTTTTTCTTTCTTCCTCTGTCTTTTCTTTCATTATGTGACACGGTTCTTCTAAACAAGCAAGGAGTCCCATGGCACTTAAAGACTAACCTATTTATTTTATTTATTTATCTATTGCATGAGCTTTTGTGGGAGAACACCCCACTTTGTCACACACTTTGAAGACGGTTCCTCTGTATCAAAACTATTCAATGTCATATTGTTCTGCATTTATACAGTGCTTAGCACAGTGTGCTCTTGCTTCATGACTAGAGCTGCTAGATGCTACCATAATACCAGAAAATACACACTGCTTCTATTGTGCTCTTAACTGTCTATTTCTATTTTAACCCAAAAATCTCTGTTTAAAACTTGTTTGCTTCTGCCTGGACTGGCATAGTTTTTTGGTTGATAAATATTCTTAAACATTGGGAATTACATTTTGCTTTCTTTAATCTGATTGGAAATCGACTACATTTTAGTGGCAATAACTGCTTTGCTCCCTATAACATCCCCTAATTGAAAAAGAAAATACAGTTCCAAGTATACTGAATAGTGTATTGCCCTGTGGGAGTAAACTAATGTTTTATTGCAGGTGGAACAGGTGTGCTGAGGTTGTGACATTCTGGATAGCACAAGTAACGTAAAATGGGTATCTCCTTTTATAGTGTTGACTCCTCAGATTGCCCTTATTGGAACATTGTTTAATATTAATTCCTGCCAGCAAATGCTGTTGTAATCAGAAAACTTGCTGATAGAACAGAGAATGTGCAACGTCCTGTAAACACTTAAGCACTGAGTATTATATCCATTTGTGGTAGAACCCACACCTCATGGGTGCCTCCTTGTCTCTAGTTATAGCCTGGCATTAGGTGCCTCTCTGTTGCTTTCCTGTTGGGCTTTTCCGTTCATCTAAAATTGCCTTTCATAGCCTGCCGCTTCTCCATCTCCCCACTAGAGCTCTGTGGCTTGGCCCTCCAAGCAAGTCAAACAGAAGTCTAAATTTCCTTCCAGGATAGTACAAACAAGTCCAAATAAAAATCAGAACACATCTTCAAACTCATAGCTCTTCTGCCCCCCACAGGTGGTTTCCTTGTTAGCTGCACTTCAGGACTTCCCCTGAAGGGGTCTGTCTACGCTGGAGTCTTAGGTCAACTTAACCTCCCTTAAGTCCACCAAAGGAACTCCACATCCACATTAGGCTAATATTAAGTCGACTTAAGTGCTTGCTTAAGTCAAGTTCATAACACCTGCCCTTAAGGTTGACTTAAGCATAAAGTCGACTTTATTAAGCCGACTTGACCCAATGTAGACGATGGGAAGGGTTGGGGCCTGGGCCAAAGGCTGGGCAGGGCCCTGCGCCCGGCCCTACCTTGGGTCCCAATCCAGATCTGAGGCTCGATCAGATCCCAGCCACTGCCAGCAAGTGTCTCGGAGCTGGAGCCAGCCCCTGGCCTTGCCACAATCAGCAGGCAGAGACTGGCTCTGAGCTGCCTGCTGCTTGCAGCAAGGGCAGGGGGCTGGCTCCAGATCCAAGCCACTTGTCGGCTGTGGCTGGGGCCAGCTCAGCGCCACCTTCCACTTATTTCAAAGGCAAGGCCTGGATCCGGCTCCAAGCTGCTTGCTGATGGCAGCTGGGGCTGGTTACGAGCCACCTGCCACTTGCGGCAAAGGCAGGGGCCGGATCCGACACAGGCTCCGGCTACGAGCCACTTGCTGGCAGCGGCTGGGGCTGGATGGGGCCCCTGGAGCCAGATCAAACCCCGGGTGGGGCTGAGCCTGGGTCTGGGCCCAGCAACGGTCCTGGGATATGTCTACACTGTTTCCAGTGAAGACATACCCTGAAGTCAACTTTACAAGGTCGCCTTTAAGTCAATTTAATGCCCACCTTGTTAAGTCGACTTAAAAGAGCCCTCCCAGTGTAGACATGCCCAAGAAGCCTGACCTGCTCCTGTAGTGTTCTTCCTCCATTTTCTGTTTATTAAACCCTATCCCAGCACTTCTGTTTACAAGAGACCTGTCTCCTCTGCAGTTTGTCCCCGCCTGAGCTCCCTCAGTTTACTTATAAATCCTAGCTGTGCCACCTCTGGCCAGGAGGCAATTAATCAATCATCCTCAGGAAATAAAGCATGACTAACTGGAATTATTTCCCATGATTTCTAGTTGATGGAGGTTAAGCCCCATCACAGTTGCGCCCATTTTATATAGATATGTTAAAGGCTTTATCTGCAGCTAGAGAGATTTACGTGAATATTAGGAAAGACTTTCTAACTATAAGGGCAGCTAAACTCTACAACAGATTTTCAGGGAAGATTGTGGACTACCCATCATTGGCGGCTTTGCAGAATAGGTTGGACAAATGCCTGTCAAGGATGGTCTAGGTTTTCTTGCAGCTTCCTCAGAGCCTTGGACCGGGCTTGATGATCTGTGTCCAGACATATATGCCTATGATTCTATGCAAGTCAGTTCCAGCGAGTTCAGAAGGATTGGGGAATATCCTAAATGGGCATTACAGAGTTAGCCACCTATTGCACTGATTCTAGACATTGATCTGTGTGGCCAGACCTTTGCACCCACATGGAATTTAATGACTTCAGGAGTACAGCTGGGTGAAATTTTCATAATAAATTTGTTGAAAAATGCAGTTATGGTTGACACAGAAGTTGAGTTAATGGAATAGTTTAAACTGAACTAAGAATATCAAAAAATATTTCAGACATGTCAAAATAAAATTCATTTTTTCCCTTCCCAGAGGGTTTGGGTGTTTTTTGTTTGTTTTGTTTTGTTTTTTGACCTTTCAGCTTCCTGGGAATTTTGAAAAACTTTGCGTTTGGTTCATACAAAACAATTTTTTTTAAAATTTTATTTTACTCCAGAATTGCCTGTAAACTAATCCTCCCTCCCCCACCCAAGCGCTGCTCAGCTTTGGAGCATAGGACTTTGCAGGGCAGGAGTTTGTAAATATAACAATTACACTCAAGCTAACCAAAAATGCAGGAAATGGTAGAACTGATAGTATAAATAAATAAATTTGAAATTTAAGAAATGTAAAACACAAGTAGGAAAATTAAAAACTGGGTTAAAGAAGGAATAAAAGAGGAACTGCCTCAGCCATGACCATTCAGTCTCCTTGTTTCTGATGTTGCAGCCTCATCTTATCCAGATCATAAACATTGTAAGGAATGATGGGAAAATTAATTTGTTTCTGTTCAAACTGTGTGACTTATTAAAGCACCAAGAACAGAAAGAAAAAGATTCTGCTTCATATTTGTTGCTTTGCAAGAAGACATAGCAAGGATGCAGTTGACATCTCCAATAAGAAGGTAAAACATGAATGGTGAAATATGTGTAGATTCCAGAACATTCACGCTGCCAGATAGATTGGAAATGACTCTGCCATGGTAAATCTTGGTTAGGAAAGTTCATTTGCCATTGTGCAAGTCTGAAATTAAGTCAGATGTGTAAAAAGACCACCCACAGAGCTGGAAATGAGTCTTTCTTTGCAGGTGCTCTCTTTTGAAAGGTTGACATTTTCCAAAGATGAAAATTGCCTCAGTGAAATTTATGAGAACATTTAAGGGATTTGTAAGGGAAGGGCAAAGAGGTAGGGAAGCCTCTGAAGGATTGTAAACATGCACCATGAGAAGATACTTAATTCCCTGTATTGCCCCCCACCACCACATTTTGCCTACAATATATGAATAAGTATCTGTCAAAAATGATGAAATATTTTAAAACTGATTTATTATATGTTAAATTAATCTGATATAAGATCCTTAAGAAGGGACTCTTTATATTTGTCTCCTATAAAGTTCAAAGAATATCACTGGCCTATAACAAACAAAAATCGTTAAATAATAATAGGTTTAAGTGCCAGATCTCTATGCACTCTGAGTAAACAGGCCTTCCTTGCGGGTTCGCAAAAGTCCAGGAGGAGAGAATGGAATCTCTGGGATTTTTTTTAATGTACTCTGAGTTCTTCATGTGCATCAGTCTGATTTCAGCAGGAGAGTGTGAGGCATTAGGAAAATATGCAAGCTCTTCTTTCCAGGGGGCGAGGCCGAGGCAAACATCTGGCTTCTTTGCCCAGCAAGTGGCAGAGGGAGAGCAGTCATCTTGGAGTATTTGACTGCCACGATCTTGTTGACGGTGACTACATCAGATTCACTAACAGCACCAAGAATGGGATTTTCATAAGTCCTCAATGTTGGACTAAACTGAAGTTTGACCACTGACTTCAATGGAAACAAGTTAGGCCAGCAGTGAGTGCTTGTGAAAATTCTTCCTCTGATACAGACGTTACCCTTCTCACCATGTTAGTAGTTTATGTTCTCAAATCTTTGGAAGAGCTGTTAGTATTTGTTTCATTAAATCCTTTGATTATCAGTCCTACTAGTGACAATATTTTACAATATAAATCCATTGCTTATGATAGCTGAGAATCTGCTATTTGGTGTTTAAACTCTAGTGGTATCCTCCTGTTACTGTATTACACACTTTTAGTTCTTCGTGCAATATAAGTATCAAAGGCCCAGTCCTGCAGGCCTTCCTCTCAAAAGCAACCCTATTGACTTCTATGGGACTATTCAAGGGGATTAATCACTGGTGTGCAACCTTGGTTATATTTCCTTAATCTCACATTGGGGCATATTGTTTGAAGTCTGGCCGTTTTTGTAACAGACATTTACGGGAAGACAACATTGGTACAAGGAAGTGACTGTCTGTTCAGATTTTTCTTTGATTTACATGAATACTAAAATAAGCATCTTTGTAAAGTGAAATCTTTTCATCGATTTCCCTCTAATTTGCAATCTTTTGTTCGATCTTTGTACTTTGCTTATTGTACCTCCTTTTATGATGTCGTATATTTTAGCTTTTAACTCTGCAGAATATCTTCTGTAATTTTGAGCCAGAAATTTACAACCCCTCCTCCTCCAAGCTATTGAATAAACGGATGTGTTATAGAGACATTAACAAAAATAATGAGTCAGGGAACAGTTACTTAATGAGGTGGAGAATCGTTACCTAACATCACAAGGACTGTGCTTCAGGAAGATGGTTCATTTAGTATTTATATAACATTTCAGATATAAAATAACTCTCTTACTCACAAAAGTGCATGAACTCACAGTGTTGAAAAATGTGTTTAGATTTTTATCATACAATGGGCCATACAGCATATACTATCTTTTATATGGCAATTAATTCACACTGGTGTCTGTGAATTGGAACGAATATTATGTATTTAATACATACAATAATATCCACAGTAGCAGATGTACTTGCTAGAACCCTCTCATGATAGCCTTTTTCAATCCCAGAAGCACAGGAATAAAGGAATTATCAGATCACATTCAGACAAGCAATCCACCTGGTCCAAAATCCTCCCTCTGATAGTGGCCAATACCAGAAGCTTTAGAGAAAGTTTCAGATACTCTCATAACAGAATAACCAGCTCAAAGAGAAGGGTTCCTTTTAATTAGTGGGTGAGGATTTAGAGCTTTTTTATATATTTTTATTCAGCCTAATGTAACTGTAGATATTCTCGTTATCTATATGAGTGTCCAAATTTCTTTTAAAATGTACTGACCCCCATAACAGGTAGTTTTGCGGTGCAGGGATGAAAATTAATCTCGCATCTCTTTGTAGAGTCATTCTCACTTACTTTGTACAAATGACTGAACGTCTGAATACAGTAGTTTTGCAGAGAATGTAAGTGGTATAAAAAGTATGGATAAATGGAAGTCTTCAATTTCTCTGGTTACCAGAGCATCTGTCACCAAGATAATATGTACACTATTAAAAAGGGAAAAAATAATATGAATTATAGAAGAATAATGGATCTATGAAAATCAAAAATACCATTCTAATATTAAGCAGTTCTAAAGTTAACAGTTGTCTAATACCTAGCAAAATAGGTTTGGGGTCTCTAGGCACCACCACAACAAAAATAATAAGAATTATAATACAATCCATTCTGTTTAAGAAAAAAAAAGCTATATTGTAGTCTTTAGTTTCCCTAAACAATTTCTGGAAAATAAAATCTTCAGCAGTTCCATAGGGAAAACAAAATGCTTTGTGTTTAAATGCCATATTTCAATTACAGGAATATAGCAAATAACTAAACACCTTTTATAGCTGAACACTAAAATCCCAACAGAGATTAACAAAAGGGGGTGGGGGGGAAGGTGTCCTTGATTCGTTAAACAATCCAGCAAGTAAATTTACCCATTTATATGTTTTTAGAGGGGTTGGTGAACACAGTTTTTTCTCACTGTGAACCAGTACTTCTAGACAATGCATTGATTTCAGTAAGGCGTCATTCTAAATGGACAACACAGGACTTGTAGGAAGAGAGAGAGACAGAGAGAGAGATGATGACTATTATTCAAAAATAATCAATAATATATTTACTTAGATTTCAAATCGTTGGGAGATTTAAAAATAATGACAGTTCAAATCAATGCGTCTGAAAGTATCATCATAGATGTAGTTCATGTATCCTTTCATGAAGAATACTTAGGGCTATTTTGTATCTTTAGTCAGGGAGTGAACCTTCTGTATGAGATCCATGGGCATTGCAAATATGACCTGAGAGTATGATAAGGCCCTAACAATTGAAGATTAAAAAAAAAACAGAGAGAAATGAGATTCCTCAAAGGCAGTCAATAATAATGCATTGATTTTACATCAGCTGAGATTCTTAGAATAATTCTGTTTTAGCAATAACAAAAATGGTTCAAAATAAAAATATTTTACTGTTATATTGTACTCACTGAAAAGAAAGCAAACCCCAACACCATGAATTTGAGGTGTTTGTGAAAAATGTGTCTAAATAGGGGATTATATTACCGGTAGATAGTAAACTGTTCGGAGAAAAGATTTTGTCTACCAGTATGTTGGCTGGTGTGTGCAGCATGTAGGAATGACTAAATAATAGTCATCATATTATTCTGTCCATTACAATGTGATCTAGTAGTTACTGCAAGTAACTGGGGTTCTCCTTGTTTCTGAATTCAAGGGATGAAATCCTGGCCCCGTTGAAATCAGTGGGAGTTTTGCTGATGTCAGGCCATGATTTCACTGTCTGCTGTTATGTCTTTACTCAAAAAGGGGGTGTTCTTAACTATGGTTAGCTAACTATGGTTATCTATGGTTAAAATAGCACTGAAGATACAGTAATTGGCTCTTAACTTAGGTTAGTAGCTTGAGTTTTATCCCAGGCTCCCTTATGGGCTTTAATTCAAGCTCCTAGCCTCAGTTGAAAGCCAAGTTTGCAGTGTCTTCACTGATAATTTAACCCCTGTCAATTAACCCAAGTTAACAACACTCTTTGTTGCAGTGAAAACATATTCAGTTTGTAACCGTGGCAACTTACTGAGTCAAATTGTGCCTCAGGTTACCTAATTGTAAAAGTAGGGGAAATAATCTGTACCTGCTTTAGTGGTGTATTTTGAGGCTTGATTTAATTAATGCTTGTTAAAGGTGGTACAAAGTGTATTCCTATTACTATTGTCCACCATTAGATCTTTAGTTTTCATGCTCTCTCTTTTCAAGGTTGGCTGTTATTTGAAGACCCCCAGGTACCCCATTTGGGTCGTATGCAGTGAAAGCCACTTCAGTGTGCTTTTTTGCTTGCAAAAGGATTTACTAGGTGACTGGAGAACAGAACGGAGATTTGACCTGTATTACTATGATGGCCTCGCCAACCAGGAAGAGGAAATACGGTTAACAGTTGGTATGTATTGAAGAACCTTTGCTTTGTCTCCACACTGACAATAACAGCATGAAACCACAAGGAAGAATCCCTGACAATATAAAACAAACCAAACCAGCTGTTGATAGTATCAACCTATTGGTGTCCCTTTCCTTGGTTTCCACTATTAGTCACAATAAGTAGTGGATTGTGTCATGAGATCTTTGAGGTAAAGCTAATGATCTTAAAAGGCGTAAGGGACATAGTTCCTCTTCTACTTGGAGAGTCCCACACTTCCCTCTAGTGGAGGGGCTGTTTCCCTCAGACCTCCAGGCCAAGGAAAGGTCCTTTGCCCCCCTTCAGGTAGAGGTTTTTACTTCCGCTAGTCTTTGTACCAAAGGGGCTCCTCCTGATCAGCGCTCCGCTCCTTCTCCAGATCTGCCTGTCTGCCTTCCAACCACACCTTGCCTCCCCTCACAAGCTCCAGCTACCCCTTTTCTCCAGAGGCAAGGTTTTTTTAACAAGTCCTGGGCAAGGCCTTAATTAGCTCCAAGTGTCTTACTTAACCTGGAGTAACCACTGCTCAGCTATAGGAACTTGCTGAGCCTGGGGCCAATATATTGCCTTCCTCGATCTCCGCAGAAGCCCTCCAATCTGACCCTGTCACAGTGTAAAAGCGAGGATGCACTATTTCCCAGAATCTCCTTTGTCTTTAAATAAAGCTGATTTCTAAGGATTAACTTGTGATCAGGCCTATCTAAACTCAGAGGGCCACAAACCAGATATGAGTTTGGAGAGGCCCCACCTCCCTGCAGGTGCAAAGGACTAATTTGATGCTGCAGGCTTTTTATTTCCTGCTTCCCATGGAGGGTGGGTGGGCAATGGGCAGAGAGGACGGGAAATTGGTATAGCCTGAGCTACAATCTTAAAGCCACTTTGGGGACAGTTGAGTTAGTGCAGAGAACATAGTATTCCACTGCTAATAAGGTTCAGTTTCTTCCTTGGACTGCTCATGAGGCAGCACCAGAGCTGTAATGCCAGTTTTTGCCGCCCGGGGGGCGCGTTCCAATCTGAAAGTGCCCCTTCCCATTAGTGGTGCTTAGAGCCGGGCTGCAAAAGCCATCCCTTTAATAACATGGCTCCACTGAGCTGCTCTGCACCACCTGGGGCTTTGCCCCCATGGCCCCACCATAGTTACAGCTCTGGGCAGCACACCTCTGCCCTGCACCTTAGTCAGGGCTATTTATAATGGACTACCTACCCGCTTATTAAGGGAGCTAATGTGCCAAACATTTAAAAATTGAAATGGGGAGTGGTGGGTTCTCAGGTCCCCTTTCAAGATTTGGTCTTTGTTAGATGAAATTGTAGCAGCACCATAGCTTGTATTTTCTTTTGCAATTACACACAGAGCCCACCCTCGTGGGTTGATTAAGATGGTTGTATGTTATCTCCATAAATAAAGAATCATCCAGGGACCCATAACTGAGAATCAGTTATTTCATGGTTTATTCCCAGAAGAAGACTTAACACATATCATACAAAGGACCACAAGGGAAGAATGTGTTTTATTATTAGCCACTGCTACCTTTAAAGACTGCTATCACATTGATTTTGTTATATTCTCCCCCCCCCCCCTTTTACTGAAACATATGCCTCTTGGACTGACCTTCTCTGTAATAGTTTCCACTGTTTTTATAAGTTTCAGCAAAAACATTTCAATTGTCTTTGTGTGGTTGAGGAACGCAAACATCCCCTGTTGGTTCAATCCAGTTTTATCAGCTGTCCATGGTCAAGGAGAATCCTTACTTATTAATTATTTCTGAAAGTGGAGAGTTTTATTTTGTGGCAAGAAAGTCTGTGTCAGTATAGTAGTAGAGATCAAAAGACCTTGGTTTTATTTACACCTCAGCCTCTAACATCTGTATCAAGTCACGTCACCTCTGCTGTCCTTAGTTTCTCCTTCAGTAGAGTAAGAATACTAGTTCTTGTCCATATTTATAAAGGACTTGGAGATCATTGTATGAGAAAGTACCTATTTTTTATGTTGTTTCTCTCTACCGCTCAACCAGCTCTTATCAGTGAAGTTTATTTCTTCTTAGCAATTAGGGTTGGATTCAGACGTATGTTTTAAGGTTAAGGCATTGCAACCCTAAATGGTTTGTACGACTAAATCTTTTCTTATCTTTGGAATTTTGCAGTACTGCATAAACTCCAAAGAGTTTTACCATTCCAGTTGGAAAATCTCTCCAAGAGCTCTGTAAGCTTGCAGGGTGTCTTTGGAGATAGCCATATTGCTCAGTCTAATGTTTTTCACTCTGAAAAAAAGTTGGGGCTCTTTAACATCTCTTAAAAGTGAAAATGAGTCTTCTGAGTTCTTATGGGCTCTGCTTTCTATGACTGGATATTCAAAAGTAATGTTCCTTGAAATGATGCCCTTCACACAGGGCTGTAGTTTATAACCAAGGAGGAAGGAGCAAGGCCTGGTAAAGCGTTGTGCAAGAACAGAGAAAGAGCTAACAAGTGGAGAGCAGATCTTCATTCAGAGTGAAATTTGCCCGAATTCTGGGGGCCAGAACACGAGCTGTGTAGGACTTACCTCATGCACAGCCCTTTGTATAGCGGCAGATTTCATCGGTGGTGCTTACTATTATGGATCCATTTACTGCAAGTTAGAAAAGATATCTGTTATCCCTTTCCACAAAATAGAGCAAATGCACAGTGGCAGAATTTCACTCTGCCTTTACAAGTCAAAAAGATCCTTCTCCCATTTAGCACTTCCATGGAAAGTCCTACAGGCTATGTTCACACATAAATTGTTACTTCGAAATAAGTTATTTCAAAATGAGTTATTTCAAAATAAAGTCCTTATTCTGAAATAAGTTAATTCGAATTAAGGGAAAAGCTCAAAGCAAACTAGCAGGTCCAAAGGCAGGACTTGCTATTTTGCTTTAGGAGAGGGGCACCATGGGAGGTGTGGCAGCATGGCCTCCTCCCTCGGTCATGCCCCCACCCAATAAAGGCTAAAAGGAAGGCACCCTGGGAAGGAAAAGGGCAAAAGTATTATTTTGAAATAATTGTTATTTTGAAATAACACGTCTGAACGGCGTTGTTTCAAAACAACCATTTCAAAACAATGGCTATTTCTATTTCATGTGAGGTTTTACTGTTTTGAAACAACGGCCTTTATTTCGAAACAATGGATCCCGTTGTTTTGAAATAACGGAATGTCGTCTGGACATAAGAAATTTTATTTCGAAACAACGGATGTTGTTTCAAAATAAAACTCTCGTCTGAACACAGCCACAGAAATATAGGAGGAAAATAGGGAATTTGTCTGAATTAAATGATTCACTCCCATAAGAACTTTAAATGACTCATGTTTTACCTGTATGTCTTTGTCAGTCACTCAGGCAATCACCATGGGTTTAAACATATTTATTATATATTTTACATAAAACAAGTAGAAAAGAACAACAGGTTTTTTGGACTCTAAGAAATATCACTGATCTTTTTGATGATTACAGATTATGACCATCTGTGCATTGTATTTCAGTCAAACATCCTTTGAACTCAGCGCTCTTTAAAATGTTGTTTCAAGGACCGTATCATCATTTACTAATAACTGGGGAAAATATAACTATAGCTGGAGTTATTAGAAGGCAGCATTTTCTCTAGAAGCACATTCACGACCTTGAACTCCAAGATCCAAAGGGGCAGCCATGTTAGTCTAGTTCAGTAAATTTGTTAATCTTTAAGTGCCACAGAAGTCCTTGTTTGTTCAACTCCAAGGGAGTTGCCTGACGTTTGACTGACAAAATTGAGAAGGAACTGATTGAGCCTGTTAGATATTGCAGGTATATTGCTTGCTGTGTTTCCCGTCAAGAAGGGTTTTGTCCCGTATTTAAGAAGTGAAATCTTTTGTGTGCCACTACCCAAAAGCACATAGCGTTGTCGAAAGATGATTGGTAAAACTGAAATAGTTCTCTGAATGATAGGAAGTCATTTTTAAATAATGTATATACCACTTATGAGGTTTTCAGACTGTTTTCTCCCAACTACAACTTTGCTCATATTACAATACTAAACTCATCCTGAATGGCATGTGCTCATACGGTGATGATATTTGATCTGCACTCCGTGCTAATGCTTCATGTTCACTGGCTTTGGAAAAAGAGCTTAGCACTTATGGTAGACAGTAAGCTTTTTGGGCCAAGGACTTTCTTCTTATATGGGTTTGTACAGGGCCTGGTACAGTGGGGTGCCCATCACTGATGTTGCTTCCCAGGCATGATGATGGTGATAACAGATATCTGATATCTCTCTGCAGATACAATTCAGCCTTACACTGAAGATAAAGAAAATGATCTTATTCCTCCACTTGAGCACTGTATTAGGACAAAGTAAGTAACTTTCCTAAAATTTAATGATAGAGAAAGTTTCAGTTCTTTCTATTTTATTTTCAGCATGGGGTTTTGCCTTGCCATAAAATAAATATATTCTGCTGAGTCATACGAAGTTGTAGGTTAACAAAAAGAAAGGACCCCAATGAGCCTGGGATGAATAACGCAGCATATAAAAATATAAGGTTTTTTATTGTATGCAGTTCTGATGACCATATTAATGGACTGGTATGTTCAATTTAGTGCAGGGGTGTCAACCTCATTCAATGTCGGGGACCTGTCACGGGCCATGTGGCTGCATGGGTTCCCCAAGACTTTCCCCCTCCATGTTCAGAGTGTCATTTTGCACTCAATTTTCTGATCATAACCAAAAAAAGAATTGATCCTGATCCAGCCTGTGGGTCATGAGTTTGACACCCCTGATTTAGTGCTTAAAAAAGCCGTCAATAAATCACTAAGGTCTGACTATATTACAATAAATCTCCTTGATCTCAATAGCACCAGAATTTGGCCCTTGAATGTTATTTCTTGCAGGGGCACAAGATGCCTGTGAAAAGGAGAAGAAAAACTTCTGTCCTTTTAAGTATCCAAATTCAAAGCACAGGGATGCATGAGCAACTGTAATATGATTTGGATTTAGACATGAACGGGGAAAAAAGAAGTGGCAGGGCAGGAAATGCTGTGAACTTAAAAGAGCAAACACTACTGTAAGATAAACATGCATGCTTTTAATAAAATATGAGTATGGGGGCAGAAGGGTAATTGTATGTACTCATAAACACAGTGTGTCTGCTGCTACGACAGCATAAACTCAAACAGCTGATGGTATGGAAGTCATTCTGGTGGTCATCTGGTTTAGGTAAGGTCTAATATAATCTTCTGCATACACATGCTCATAATTTTCTGAAACATCCACCCTTTTAACCAAAATGGTCCATGTGTGACATCAGCCTGATGGTGCTTTTATTCATCTATTGACAGTTTGAGTAAAATCCTTTGGATCTTTGGCCATGGTGAAAAAAATCTCAGATATTTCCACATTTTAAAAAATGGTGATCGCCCTTTCTTTTATGGCGGTCACTTCAAAAAACAAAAGAAAAGAACATTACTATTTGAAACTTCGGTTTTGGTTTTCAGAAGTGCTCTATGAGAAATAGGAGCATCCCCACATTTGCAGAAGACCATGTTTTAAAACAATGTTCTGATTGTTTGAGACAATGGATCTAAGCGTGCATAGTAGAAATTATTGTTTTGTTAAGTAAACTTAGGCTCAATTCTGCCCTCAAATATACACACAACTCCTATAGCAATGGGAATTTCTTGCATATGTCCGAAGACAGATTTTAGTACTTAATAATAAATGTGGTGGTCACGGTTATGCAGGGGTTAATCCAGTTCACACACTGAAGTTGATGGGAGAATTCCCAGTAGAGTCAATGGATGTGGATGGGGATTTTGTGAGGAACTAGGTGAACAAAGAAACATATCCTCTCCCCTGGCAGGGCTTGGAAAGTTGTTTAATTGGATATCTCTGGAGCAAGAAGCGACAAGCACAACTGCTGAAGCCTGTAGCAGTTGTTAAATCAGCAAGTCAAACAGCTCCACATTTTTTAATTTCTATTGTCACCTCCCCCCTTCCCAATTTTCATTAACAAACAAACAAATAAACAAACAGGTACATTAATTGTCAAATACTTTTTCAAGGTAACGCTGATACTACACAGTAAACATCAAAAAATGTTAGGAATGGCACAAAATAACATCACAGCAACTATATTGGCATATTATATTGTATGCATGGTATGCATCTATTCTGCTGTCCTGTGTAAACATGAATAGTTTAGAATGTGAAACCTATACCCAAACAATACAGAAGATGAATGATGCAGAGAAAAAAGTTGTTATAATTACTTTGTTTCCTAACTTTTTAGGATTTTCATATTGCAACACAGTTCTACACAATTTTTGTCTCTTTTATTTATTTAGTTAGTTAGTTAGTTAGTTAGTTTACTTTTCTCTACCTTAATTTTCAGAGGACAGAACTGAAAATTAATTCCACTCTCATCATATCTTCTTTATATCAGTTTCCAGGACTAAAGTTTGTCTCCTTTTTCTGTCTGTTTGTCTAGTGCTCTTATTATTAAATCATTAATCTTTGTACTATAACCCGTCAGCAGAGTGGCAATCAAAGAGTGGCAAGTCTTCAGGGTGGTCATGTGACACTCCCCCCATATGATTAGTGTGCAGAGAGGAAAATGAAAAACAAAAATTGTATGTGCTCATGTGTAACGGAAAATCTACCTGCTTAAGTATGTTCAAGAAACAAAGGTTATTATAAAGCAGGTACTGAAGTACACATGCAAAGAGAGACAGGAAGAAGGAGTTAAAATATTTGGTTGAGGCAGGGGAAATACTTAAAATCAAAACTTGTATTAAACTAAAGCAGCCCAAGTCCTTTGCCGTAAGACTACTTATCAACAGCCCAGGCTGGATTAAGGCGGGAGCTTTAGGGGCTGCAGCCCTGGGCCTGGCCTAAAGGGGGGCCCCAGGACCTCCCAAAAATGTGGCCTGGCTAGCCTGAGTGGTGGGCTGCCATTGCTAACCTTCAGCCTGCCCCAGGGCCCCGGGCTGGCTGATCTACTCCAGATTTGGCCTGGGGAGGGGCAGGAGTGCTGCAGACCACCCCCAGCAGCAACGCTGACCCATGGGCCCTACCCAGACCACCCCTCCCACAGCAGTACTGGCCTGCGGGTCCCCCTGCAACCATTGGCCTGTCTGCCCCCCTTGCAGCAGCGATAGCTGCACCCCTCCAAACCTCCTCCACAACGCCAACCACAGCCCCCTCCAAACTTCCTCCACAGCACAAACTGGGGCCAATTCCCCCCATAACCAACCCCTCGCAGGCCAGGCACCATTGTAATGGGGAGACCCTCAATGGTGGGCAGCTCCAGGCCCCACAAAATCTTGATCTGGCTCTACAACGGCCTCACTATGCAGGCATGAATAATCTCTTGATTTGGAAAAAATTCGGTGTTGCCTATCTAGACTCCCTGAGTTAAGAATTTTTGCTGAGCACTCCAACCCTAGGCTGGGATTTTCAAGAGAACTCGCTTTTCCCCCTCCTTCCCCGCTATTCTGTTCAGGTTTGTACGTCACCATGATCATCACAGAAACTGAGCACCTGCCAGTGGTGCATGAAGCCATGTGGCTAGCGCCTGTCCTGTGTGCTTTGTTCTCTCATTCTGTCCCCGAGGGGAGAATATTGAGTGCTGTGTAGGGTTTTTGTTAGTTCTTTTGAGGGGAGTTTTGAGTGAAGGCAAGATTTTTATTTTCTTTTGAGCTGAGCAGACAAGGTTGGTGAAGCTCACTTTGCATGTGGAGCAAAAGTCTGCACAGTCAGAACAACGCCTCCTGGTGTTACTTCCAACTGTACATGCCCGACCAATGTGGCAGAGCAACCACATTTGCTTCCGTTGTGTGTCTCAGCTCCAGACATCTGGAGACGCTGTTAGATTCTAACCAAAAGATGTCTGGTATGTGCATCCCTGGGCTGTTTTGGCGGCGCCGTGCAGACTTCAGTAGAACATCCTTATATCACAGGCCCCATCCTCAGTTGTTTTCTGTCTACAGTGGTGAGAATAACATCTGTTACCAGTGCCCGAAGGGACAAAACTTTGATCTAACTTTATCATATGAATTCAGCAATATATTTCATTAACTCGTAGCGTCTACCTTCCTCTGCAGTTTCTGGGCTATGCAGTAGCAGAATACAGCTGTTTTGAAGTGACACACTTCCCCGAGACAGTAGAGATGGACCCAATACTGTTTCAGTCCATGTTACTCTCACATTATGCAGCAGCTAAATAATTAACATGAGCAGTAGCTTTATGAAGTTTACTCAAGAGTGAATGTGCTGCAAGGACTTATTTCAGCTCACTTTAGCATTAATGGAAATGCTCCCATGAATTGCAATGAGCTTTGGATGAGGCCTCAAGTGAATGGTGTGAATTAGATTTTCTTTTAAATTGAGAAAATATAATTGAATCATAAACAAAAATGCTCTGGTAGAGTTGAGGTTCACTGCAGCAGAGTAGCACTGGGGAAAGCTTGAATTGCCACTCTCCACGGCTTACCTCTTCTGCCAGTAAATACAGAACTTGTCTGGCACGTGATACGTCAGCACTTTGAGTGAGTCCATGAAAAGAAAACTATTGACATCCCAGAGTCTTCAGCTGAAGATTTGATGAGAGATGAACAAAAAAGGGATTTTTTCTTCCGGCCTACAAACAGCATAAGGGAAGAGTTTGTAAATCAGTGAGGAAAATCATTGTTGTTTGGGAGTTGTCCTGACAGAATAATTCTTCTACTAACATTTTTGCTGAAGACTGAATTACAAAAAAACAACCAAACAAACAAACAAAAAAACCACACAGCCTTCTTCAATGTACCATGACTAAAGTGTCTCAATGTGTAGCAGGAAGAGTGGTGTCACTATCTCAATATTTCAGCTGACAGCGGCGCATTCACTGGAGTACTTTTTGCTCCATGTAGTTTTGCATTTGTCAATCTAGACAGATGTACCATATCATCCTACCAGTTCATGGTGACGTAGGATGATGTGGTGCGCAGAACATACATGGATAGTGATGTGCATGAGCTCTCTACAGTTGCCGAGGAGGATGCAGAATGCGGGTTATATTTCTTAGCCAGATGTTATTGCTGCTTTGGTCACATCAAGAAGGACATTGATAAATTAGGAAGGATTCAGGAAAACAAAAAAATGATTAAAGAATCAGAAAACATGCTTTATAGTGGAAGACTCAAACCATTCAATCTGTTTAACTTAACAAAGAGAAAGTTAAAGGGTTACTTGATTACGTTCTAGAAGCATCTACATGGGGCACAAATATTCAATAATGGAATAGTCCATCTACAAGAGAAAGGTATAACACGATCTGGTGTCTGGAAGCTGAAACCTAAAAGCAAGCGAATTCAGAACATAAACAAGGCACACCTTTTTAACAGTGAGGGTAATTACGCATTGTAACAATTTACTGATGCTCATTGATAGAGTCTTTATCGCTGATAATTTTTAAATCAAGATGAGATGATTCTCTAAAATATCTTTCCTCGGAATTATTTTGAGGAAGTTCTATGCTTTTTGTTTTACAGTTCAGGCTAGATGCTCAAAATGATCCCTTCTGACTTTGTGAGATTTTCTCCCACAAAAACTCATGCGATAAACAAATGTGTTAGTCTTTAAAAGTGCCACAGGATGCTTTGCTTATTTTGCTGAACTAGACTAACATGGCTACCTTCAGAATCTATGTATCACTTTCTGAACTTTTTCCAGTGATTCCTATGTGGTCCACAGGTCTTTCACGCCGGTTTAAAGTAGCTGGTGGTTGGAATATATTATAATGGCATCTCAATACGCACTTGCACATACAACATGTGCCAATGGCTGTGTGTGTGTGTGTGTGTGTGTGTGTGTGTGTGTGTGTGTAATTCAAATTATGCTCTACCTAAATACCCAACTGTACTCACCCTGGGACTCATTTCAGCACAATGAGGACATTGGTGACATTCCCACTGACGTCAATACGTTTTTGGATCAAGCCTGCTGTTTCCCTTTGTTTTTCAAAGTGCCCAGCATGTGCTGGTTACTACTGCAATATAAATTAGTGAATAAACATGTTGAAATATAAAGATGTAGAGGCCCATTTGAAAATGTTCTCCTAAATGCATATATTAACATTGCTGCCATGGCAGGGTGATGGCAGATAAGAGAAGATATAGAATTTTCCTGGAGCCCTGAATCTGTTGAGCATTTAAACCAACTAAACACAAGCAGCAAAATGTACTTTCCTAGGCTTAGAGTCAAAAATACAAAGCACTTATTCTGAGGTCTGTCTATTTAGGAATCTATAAATAGTGTACAAGAGTTTAGAGCTGTAATAGTTGCATAGGGTTGATCCTTACAGAGATCACTAAGAGACCACAAGAAAGATGATGTGTCAGATCTTTTTGTGGAGGTGGGGAGTCAGGGCAAAAGGCAGCATATCATAGGAACAATTGTTGGATTTTTAAGTATGTTCCTCTGAATTACAGTAGAAGGAGAAGATAAGAGGTTTTCAAATGTATCCCCCTTTGTTTCTCATTTGATGCTTGGCCTTAAAAAAGTTTAAATAAAATCTGTAATACTGTTTCTGGAAAACAAATTAGGAAGCCTGGAATTTGGGCTCTAAACTGGGATTTGAAAAAGAATGTAAAGGGTGGAAGCAATGCCTACTACTATTGAAATTCAGAGAGAGTTGGGTCCCTAACTCCCTCAGGTACCTTTGAAAGTCTCACCCTTGAATATTAAGAGCAGAAATGTAATAAGAGACTGCTCAGTCTCCAGGTCAATTCAGTTTTGGGGTCCCCTCTGCTCAGAACACCAGCCAAAGTGCCAATGGGTTCCCCTTGAAGGAGTGGTTCCAGAGACATGGACCACTCTTGAATACACAAAGGCAGAAGTTGACATGAACGGGTCTCACCAAATTAAACACATCCTAAACTGTTTTGTGTGTGTGGGGGGGTAATCTCTCCAGTTACAACAGTAACCCATTTGAATAAAACAATCTGTTTTGTCTTTAGGTGGAAAGGCGCCGTTATTGATTGGAATGGCACAGAACCCATCTTGTGACCAAACTGAAATAAAAGGACACTGTTCGGACGGCACATTCCTATTCTCACCATTAAGAGAAGCAGTGTGAAACTCCGGGCTGCTTCTGCAGTGTATGGTGAAGCGGTGTGACATGCCATGTGCAGGCTGGAAGAATTTCACCTTGCATGTCAGAGATTTCATCCATTGCATAAATGTCATTTACGTAAATTCTTTGTCACTTCCTTTTATGTACAACATTTGAAAATAGAACTTCCACTGCCAAAACAAGCTTTCGGACAAAGCAGTAAAGCTGTCAACTTCTACTTGAGTTTCATTGCTGAAGCTATTCTGTGTCTTGCAGTTTTCTCTGAAGATCAGACAAAGGAAGCTGCACCCTGATTACTTTGGCATTGGTTTTTCTCACCCCCTATTCTTAACCAAGAGAACCAAGGTACAAACCCGAAGTGCTTCTAGAGAAAGACATTATCTTCTTTCACTAGTTTTTTTTTTCTTTTTTTTTTTAGTTCATACCTTCCAGTGAATTAGTTATTCCTATTGCAGACATGTATAGTAAGGCCTGATCTGCACAATTTTTGTAAAAGTATAAATATGTCAGCTAGGGATATAATAGTTACAGATAATGTTGTACTGGTGCAAGCCTTAGCATTAAAGACAGTTACACCAATATAAGGGTCCTTATACCAGTAGAGTTTATTCCTTTTCGTGTAGAGGAGGCTATGTCTATGCTGCAGATATTTGCAGCCACAGCTATAGGTATGTCTATGCTGCGGGGGCTGCAGGTATGGATGCAGCAGGATCAATTAAGTGGGCTATGGGGAGCCACTTAAGCCCCACCCCTGGAAGGAGTCAGGCTGCATTAACTGGAAGGTGTCTCCCGTCAATGCAACACAGTGGAGATACTGTGATATCAGAACGTTAATAAGTGGCTTATGTAGTAAATAAGTAGTTATGTAGCTTGTGTATCTGCCGTTGACCGCAAGCGGTATGCCTGAGGTATGAAGAGATGAGATCCCTGAACAACACAGTGTTGCCAGAAGTCCCCAGAGTTAACTGTGCTTTTCTGGGTATAGTTTGTTGCAGTTGGGGGGAGAGGGGCTTTTACTATATCAGGACAAAGAGCAACTATGCTAGCACCGCTGTGTTTGCACTAGGGATATTGCTACTCTACGCAGACTATCTTAGTATAGCTATGTTGGCATGTCTGTGCCATCATAACCCTGTAGTTTAGATGCGGCCTGTGCTGAAAGAACAAGTTTTTCTGTCAGCGTTGGAACACCACTGCCCTGAACAAAGTTAGCTCTGTAGGTTAAAGCACTCTTCCATCAGAGGAATTGCATCTACACTGGCGATTTTGTCAGCATACCTACATCCAAAAGAGAGGTCATTTTATCTTGGCAGACATAGCTATGTGCTGGTATGAGTTTTCAATGTAAACCAGGCCTCAGAGCATTAATCACTTGAACTGTTCTGTTATAATTAAAACCATGCAACTTTTGTGTATAAACAAAGCATAAGATACTTTCCCCCTTCACAAATGTAAAAAAACAGAAGCACCATCAATTTCCCATATTTAAGATGCACATATCTGTGATATAAAATGTTCCTGGTAGCTTAATAAAATGTGTGTATTAAAACAGTTTCTTGCAATGTATCCAGAGTCTACCAAAACCAGAGCTAGAGATTCATGAGTGAACTGTGTGAGGATTATGTTGCGAATGAAATATACAGAATTGGGACATATCAATCAGAAGAACAAGAGAACAAATACTTAAGAAACAAAGGAACAATATTATTTACTCATGGAATGGCAGCCGAGAAGTGGTGTTTGTATGATTTGTTCCTATTCCTTTGGAAGTGACTATCATAAAATTAGTTTGAATGAAAGATTTTAAGGTCTGGTTTTGATCTTCAAAATGGTACCCCAGGATTACCCAATTTTTCAGTTATGCACCTTGTCACCATTAAATATTTAGTTTCTACTTTTCTGACAGTAGAATTTTTCAGACTGAATTTTCAGAATAAAACTGAATTCCACATTTTCTCATATTCAAATGAGTTACAGAAGAGCATCCGACTATGTGTAAACATAGAGGCTATGTCTATCCGTAGAATGTGAATTCAGATTAATCAATTCAACCTAACAATTATCAATTCAAATTCAGTCAATTCGACATGGCCACACTAGAAAATCCAATTCGAACTGGCACGTCCATGGAAGTGTAGCAAGATGGCCACTGAAAAGGGCCACTGCCACAGCCAATCCCCTACCAGGCTGCAGCACTCTGAGCCCAGCACAGGAAAAAGCATCCCCTGCCCAGATGCTTTTCCTTGGCAAGGCTGGGGGAAAAGAGATTTCCCCCTGCCCGACTCCAGCAAGGCTGCCCCCCACGGGGCAGGAGCCTGGCTTCTCAGTGTCGTGAAGGACCCCGCCGGCCGTGCATGTAGTAGGGACCTTAGTGGGGCAGCAGCCACTTGTGGGGGTTCCTTCTCCGTGCGCAGCTAGCAGGGATGGAGCCACTCATGGGGGCTCCTTCTCCAGCCCCAGAAGTGCGGCTCCAGCCTGGCGGGGATCCCTTCTATCCTAATTATCACTAGGGTTTGATTGATGAGCCTGTCTGAATAGGGGATAGGGTACCAAGCCTGAACAGAAATCCATTTAGTTTTAAAAAATCTGTAGCTATGTAGCATCCTTCTCCCTTGCTTCCAGTTCCTAACAGACCTTCTACCATCATATGTCAGGGTCTCATCTGGTCTGGTAAAATCAGCTAGGCCAAATATTGCCTTTAAAGCTTGTGAGATCAAAACCTTCCATTAGAGTAAAGATCAAGAGGAGCTGGGAGATCCGACGTCTATTCCTGGTTCTGCTAGAGATCTATGACCTTTGCCAAGTCCCTTAGCCTCTCTGTGCTTAGGTTTTCTCATCTACCGAATGGAAATAATAATACCTATCTCATGAACAAGTTGAGAAGCTTGGCCAATTACTGTTTACAAGGAATTAAAAAAAATCCCAATTGAAAGGTACAACAGAATTTCAAAGGAAGATGGTGATAAATTCCTGGGGGCAGATATAATAGAGAAAGTATCCAGGCGTGCCCTCTAATTTGGAAAAACTCAGGTGCATGTGAGATTTCAGTAGAACAGCCTTGTAGAAAGAGTGCTAATCCCAAGAACATCTTGCCAACGGAAGATCAGCAAAGGTAGAAGTCTGTCAGAGATAAGGGGGCTAGTTAGAGTTAAAGAACCTTCAGGATATGAGAGACAGGAAGCTGAGGCTCAGAGAAAAGGAAGGAGAGGACCAGAGAAGGAGGGAGTATTTTGATTGACTTGACGAGAAGGAGAGATAAGGAAATGGGGAGTTTTGGTAAGCATGTGAACTTCTGAGACCCTCTCCAAACCTGACTGCAGAGACTTTTGAGTCTCTTCTGTAAAGCATTTTCATTTAAACTTGTTTTTCATCACTGAAAAACCTTATGGATCCAACTCCCGCTGATTCAAGAAGACCTGTTATCTGTCCACCCACATATACCATTTGCTGTGAAAAAGCTCCTGTTTATCTGAAATCTATGTATCTGAATAAAATCCAAGTTCTATTTCATGCAAATAGAAGATGCAATCAAACCCTGTTTATCAGAAAGCCAGAAATAAATGTGTTCAGTAGAATTCCACAAAATGCCCATACGTATATATGATTAACTTTTACTCCTATTGTATAGTTTTCTACGACCTTTCTGGGGTCCAGGGTATTGTTGGATGCTAGTTGTGTGTTTGGCTGCATGCATGTATCCCCATGTATGTATCTCAGCTCTGCACAGGTAATTTGAGACAGCACTCACAATAGAATAAATCAATACGACCAAGGATCATTGTAGAAACAAAGGCATCAGGCCAGGCTTTTTTGCAGTGTTGCACAACAGTATGTGATCTACGTTATCAGGTACACCAACATTATCTGGCGGCTGGACTCCTCATCTCCCTCTTTGGCCACATGAAGCTGGTCTTTCTGACTCCTCTTTATATACTGTTTGGACCATTCACTTTGACTCTCTTGGCACTGTTGTACTGGGTAGTTCAGACAAAAAAAAATTCTATTCTTCATATTAAAAAGATATTTCTATCCATGAAAGATTTCACTTGATATCTTTTTGATTTTAGGATGTCCTGGCATCTCCTGAGGAAAATACAGTCCATTGGAGAACTTCCTGAAAACACCATTCTGGCCACTATGGATGTAGAAGCTCTTTACACCAACATCCCACACAAGGATGGATTACAAGCTATTAGAAGAACCATCCCAGATGATGACACAGCGCAGCTCGTGACTGAACTTTGCGACTTTGTACTCACCCACAGCCACTTCAGATTTGAGAATCATTTATATCTCCAAATCAGTGGCACTGCTATGGGCACTCGCATGGCCCCACAATATGCCAACATCTTTATGGGCAACTTAGAACAAGGTTTCCTCAAGTCTCATCCCAAGACACCTCTTCTTTACCTGCGCTACATCGATGACATCTTTATCATCTGGACACATGGCAGGGATGCTCTTGAAGATTTTCACAGATTTCAATAATTTCCATGACACCATCAAATTGAGCCTTGAACACTCCGCACAGGAGATCCACTTTCTCGACACTACAGTACAAATCAGGGATAGACGCATCACCACCACCCTATACTGAAAACCTACTGATCGGTATAGTTACCTACATCCTTCGAGCTTCCATCCTAAACACACCGCACGATCCATTGCCTACAGCCAAGCCCTAAGATGTAACCGCATCTGCTCTGATCCCTCAGACAGAGACAGACATCTTGAGGATCTCTATTAAGCATTCTTGAAACTACAGTACCCACCTGGGGAAGTAAGAAAACAAATTGACAGAGCTGGATGGGTTCCCCAAAGTCATCTACTACAGAAGAGACCCAAGAAAGAAAGCAACAGAACACCACTAGTCACCACATACAACCCTCAAGTCAAACCTCTGCAACAGATCATTAAGGACCTACAGCCTATTCTAAAAGATGACCCCTCACTCTCTCAAGCATTAGGAGACAGACCCCTCCTTGCTTATAGGCAGCCCCCTAATCTTAAACAGATACTCACCAACAACTACAGATCTAACAACAGGAACATTGAAGCAGGCACAAACCCCTGCAACAAACCACGCTGCCAAGTCTGCCCACATATCTACACAACAGACACCATCATAGGTCCTAATCAAGCCTGCTACTCCATCAAAGGCTCATTTACCTGCTCATCTACTAATGTGGTCTATGCCATCATGTGCAAGAAATGCCTCAACACCTTATATATTGGACAAACAGAACGATCGCTCCGTAAGAGACTGAATGAGCACAGAGCTGATATCAGAAATCAAAGAACAAAGAAACCAGTTGCTGAGCACTTCCATCTTCCTAATCACTCGATGATGGATTTGTTAACGACTGTCATTAGAGATGTACCTGGGAGATCAAGACTTCAAAGAGAAACAGCTGAACTTGAATTAATATGCAAGCTAAATTCTGTGAAAGCATGACTGAATCGAGACTATGGGCTCTTTTCCCATTACAAAGGGTAATTTGACTTCAGGCTTCCCATGGTTTGAGCCTGTGAACTGCTCTGATTTGCTGTTACTTTATGACCTGATCCTATGTTTTACACCCCCTTGCATTTAGTTTCATTCCTTTCTGTAAGTTCACCCATCTTCGAAGCATCTGAGGAAGTGGGATCTTCTCCCACGAAAGCTCATGCAAAAAATAAATCTGTTAGTCTTAAAGTGCCACACAACTCCTTGTTGTTTTTCACTGGACTAGACTAACACGGCTATCCCTTTTGAAACTGGCATCTCCTGCCTCTGAAACATATTTTTACATTCTTGAACCTCCTATTGTTTTGGAAATATGTGTGTTTGACATATCCACTTACTTCTTGCCATTTTCTGTGAGGTCATAAATTCACAGCCTGACCTCTACTAACTTAGCTTTATAAGAGACTTGACGCTTCTTGCAACTTTGGCCTTCTGTCTTGGCCTGTTCCACTAAACTTTAGGCCTCATACCTGGCTTATTCTGCTAGGCCTCCTGTTCCAAGCTCTTACTTTCTACTACACTGAGGATCTGCACATCTAATATACTTCCATCCCCCCTCAGGGCCCACATTACAGTCACCATTTTGGCTAAAAGGCACTAGAGAGTTCACTCTTCAGAGCTCAGCAGTAGCTCTCAGGTAAGAGGAATCTCTGATGAAAATAGGTACTCCCTCTCTCAAAGATGATGAGGGTGTATCTGAGTCCAGAGACCAAGGTACTGACACTTATTTAGACCTAATTCTTCTCCAGGATACTGCAGAGCATTACCACTGTCATTGATCATACCACCTACCGTCTGGACAATCAACCCACTTGAGTGATTCTATTCCATTTAAAATTCAAGTGAACACTCAGCATTGTAGAGGTGTAAATCTCTCTCTTTTTTTATGATTTTCTTTATTTGGATCAGACAAGCATAAAGTGTTCCCAGGCTGTGCTTACTCTAGGGGTTCACTGGCAATTCAGAAACATGATTCTATTCAGAATCACATCTTGTTCCAGCAAATTGCCTATGTTTTTTAAACTACATTTTCCTTTTCATTGTTTCCCCTTTTGTGCTGCAAACGTGACTTCCTGAAGCTAACACAGAAACAACTTTTTGCAAAACTCTACTAAAAGTCTGTAACATTCTTACTTTGCACTATAAGTTTGGCTTAGTTTCATGCTCATTCCATCTATAGCATTATAAATGCACTGTCTTCTGAAAATGGACCTCTTAATAGCCAACTGAAGTGACATATTTCATATTCAGATGGGGATTTGATCAGAGATTGTGTCAATTATTATACATAATGTTACCTTTGTGGAAAATACACCTTTCAATTGTATATTTAATTTTGTCTTGGACAGAATGTCTATCTGAACAAAACACTCGTAACATTAGCATGTTTGATCCCTTACCCTTTTTGAATAATTAATTTATCAGGTGAACTTAAGCTGAGAGATTTCAAAAACGAATGTTTTATGGGACTAGCTGACCATGAAAGTCAATCTCATCTCCTAGCTCTTTGGAACCTCATGAAAGCTTGGTAAAATAGCTGGAGTCCTCTCTATGAGCATTGTCTTTTCTAGGGTAGATCCACCCTTAAGGTAACAGACATAGTTAGGAGAAGTTGAGGTACATTGGCAAGATGTTATGGAGAAGCTTGTCCTAATGGTATCTGTGTTGTCCACATCCTATGCAAAATAGCAACTTTGGTCTCTGCTGTTGTCAAATCAGAGTCTCTCATGGGCATTACATTCAGATTATTATTTTTTAAAATGTCATAATAGTCATTGGAATTGAGATAACATGAGGTGGTTGCTGTAGGAAGCAATGGGAAGCTATGTAGTTTGGTCAAATCATACAGTTTTAGGCCAAGTTTTTTTAAAATTGGCTACTGATTTGGGGTATCTCAGGTTTTGATTAACCCAAATGAGATACTTTAATGAAGCCTGATTTTCCTGAGGAAGGTACGCAGCAGTAAAAGGGGCACTTGTAAAGCATCTCAGTTTGGGAACTAGAATTGCATCACCCAAAATCCCTAGTCCCTTTTGAAAATCTTGGCTTTAATTTCTGAACCAAAACAAAAAAATAACTTTAAAAAAAAATCTAAGCAGTTGAAGTGCCTAAATCTCATTTAACTGTCAACAGAATATTGTCATCAAAGTTTCCATCACTGGAGATTTTTCAGAGTAGGATAGACAAAGTGCTGTCAAATATATCGAAACATGCTTGGTCCTTCCATAAGTGGAGGGCACTGGATTAGATGACCTTGCAAGAGCCCTTCAGTAGGATGACTTTATGAAAATTGCTAAAAGAAAGTCTGACCCTTATGACTGGTGTCTATTATTTTTGTTTTACATTGTTCAGCAAGGGTACTTGAGAACTAGTGATGTTAATTCACAGCAAGAAGATAATTAGCACCATTGTCTTGCATAATACCATGGTCCACTTTGTTGTGTAAACTGTGGAAGCTCTTCACAGCAGGTGCCCATTAAATAACTTCCTATATATTACTACTTTTTATTTATATGTTTTCATTGGCTAGAGGATAATAAATCCAACTGTGAGCTTTGAAATGAGGAAGTTGTTTTCACCCTCACAAGCATTTTTATAAAGTTGGAGGTGGAAAAGAAGTTTTCCTTTTAGACATTTTCTTTTGTTATTTCAATGAGCATGGGATCTTAGCTATAGTAGAAAATAACCTATTTTAATGGTGTTCTAAGTAAGCATAAGACTGCCAAACGAATTATATCAACATGGAACTGAGTGCCGTATTAAAAAGAGAACTGAAGAGATGTCGTGCATTAGTGATATCTATTCAATACCATTTCAAGATTCATTTGCCAACCTCATTTTACTTGACAGAATTATCTCTAATTAAAACACTACATTATAACTGTAATATGTTTTGCTTAATGATATTGCTTCGTGAAAGCTGATATTCATGATATGCAATGTAGTGGGTATTAAGGGTGGAATTCAGCACTTGGCAGAGGATCTCCCAAACATCCTTACACCATCTAAGTTCTCAAATTAGAGCATCAGTGGACCCTAAGCACTACATAAGGTTTGTATCCTGGCCCTTTACATGAGCGCAGACCTCACTCTACATGCAATCCCATTACATTGTGACTAATGAGCACACTACATTACGCAGTTCATTTATGTGGCAGAGTCAAGTTACATGTAGACCAAGATTTTCAAGAGCAACCAATGGTTTCGGGTGGTTCATGTTTTGGGTGCCAATCTGAGATACCTTAAAGGGATCTGAGTTTCAGGAAGTGATGAGCACCCAGATCCAAAGGACCTTTAAGAAGACTCAAGTTTTGCATCCAAAACTTGAGGCATCATGATAATTAATTGATTCTGAAAACCTCACACAGGCTATCGTACTTCACAATAGTATAAGCCAGTGTCTGTGCTTCACTTGTGGAAATTCTGAATGATGCGGTTGTTGATCATATAATTAGTGAATATCAATAGGGATTTTGATGGGTGTGAGAATCCTCTTTGTATCTATGCTGTTCATGCCTCAGCCTTCTGTATCTCTATTCATCTTCCATCTATGAGCAAGAGAAACCTCCCAATTAGTTCTGGAGCTGGTCAAGAAGGATTAAGGAAAGAAGTCACAAGCCTTTTGATAGCTGAGAAACTTGCCAATGTGGTAGGAGTGGGTTGGTGATGAGATGAGATAGTTCACATCAGGAAATTGGACTTTCATCAAGGTTGGGATATGGAGGGAGGCCTGGGGGATGTCTGAGGGAGAGGAAGTCAGAATAAATAGATTTAGACATATAACAGCACTAACACTGCATAAAAATTCCAAAGGCCACTAAAATAGCAAAGATAAGAATTATCTTTGACTTGGATGTTCTGTTTATTTCTTAATCATTATCTTCAACCCATTTGGCATGGAACGCCAAGTCATCAGAAAAGATCTGCCAACCATTCCACACCTTGGTATTTAGCAAATATTTATTAGATAATGAAATACTAGCAAAGAATGTGCAGCAGAAAATTTTCCACTCTGCTCTTTCCTCTGTGCACCACACAAGGAATATGAGGTTAACATAGTTATATTGAGCAAATTTATTTTTCTCCAAGGTGTGTATGGTTTGGTAAGTCTTGAAGCTAAGAGCCAAGGTCTTCTGACTCTGGATTCTGTGTTGTTGATAGGTACTGCAGCAAACGAGGACTGTTTTAGGTTATGGTTAGGAAAGATTGTGGCCCCAGCTTTGACATATGCAGATCTATGTGGCAAGCTCTGTCTCAGAGTGGTTAGTTTTTTTCACAAGGTCACTTTCAAAGAGATATTGTAAACCCAATGAGGAAAATTTCCAGAGGGGTAGCTCTGTTACTTTGTGTTACAGCAAAAACAATGAGAGTCCTGTGGCTCTTTAAAGACTAACAGATTTCTTTGGGCACAAGCCAGGGGTCTGCAACCTTTGTCAGCCCCTGTGCTGGCCCCGTCCACCACACCCACAGTGGGTCCTGGGGTGGGGACAAAAGGGGGCAGGACAAGGCTTCGGGATCGGGGTGGCACCCACCCCTGGCAGCAGAAAGCAGCCTCTGGTGGCCAGGGCCGGCTGGCAATGCCCCCCCCACAGAGGGCGGCTGCCTCCTGGGGTCATGGCTAGCCGGCACTGACCCCCCAAAGCAGCGGGTGGCCTCCGGGAGTCAGTTTTGGGGTCCACTAGCACCTGCCCCCAGAAGCAGTGGCTCCAGGCTGGCCGACCTGCCCTGCTCCCCTCTAGCCCTGCCCAACAGGGGGCAGGGCCAGCAGGGGCCAGGAGCCATGCACCGCAGCCTCCTTGGCATGGGTGCCGGGGTTGCTGACCCCTGGTATAAGCTTTCCTGGTCTCCAATCCACTTTGTCAAATTCATGAACAGGTTGCATGCATGCAGGTTCATGAATCTGACAAATTAGATTTGGAGCCCATGGAAGCATATGCTTGAAGAAATCTGTTAGTCTTTAAGGTGCCACAGGATTCTCATCATTTTTCCAAATGAGAAAATTGGAGGAATTGAGCAGTAATGGATTCAGCTCGGTTTTACCATGCTTCATCTGGGTTTTATCACTGTCCAGGGTATTCAAACACTGTACCATAAAAAAGCATCGCTATAGGTGGGACCAAAAAGGATGCAATAGCAAAGGATTTTTAAGAAACCTGGGTTAGAAAGAAAAAATTCTCTTTAAATACCTGGCAGTGAAACAGGAACAAATTGTTTCAGCCTAGCTATGCAGCACATTGTGAAACATAGACCTGATGATAAACACCCTTCTGTTTTTGAATGTGACAAACAGCATTCTACCTACATTTGCTTCTCTCTTCGTTCTATTAACTGATTCAATGAGGTAGTTAATACAGCTAAAGACATATTCATTCCCAATATAATTCCACTGAGGCCTGCCTGTTTCCACTATGTAGAAATATATAATTCAATCAGAAGATTAGATCCTTACACAATTCTGGTATTTCTGGCTAATAAAAGGCTTCCCATTCTCCCCATCATCTCCAGACAAGGAGTCCTAGGGCACTTAAAGACTAACAAATTTATGTATCACATGAGCTTTTGTGGGAAATCCCACTTCATCAGATGCTCTGATGCTTCAAAGCATCTGACAAAGTGGGATTTTCTCCCATGAAAGCTCATGCGATAATTAAATTTGTTAGTCTTTAACTGCCGCAGGACTTCTTGTTTGTTTACTGAACTAGACTAACACGGCTGCCCACGGATGCCTCTATTAATTTGTTCTGCTAATTGGCTGTGTTCATGTGCTGTTGTTTCTGAAATGTTGGTATGATCTATAAATTTTAATAAGGACACTATAACAGTAGCTACGAACACTTGTAAATTTTGATCCCACACATCTGACTGGGGTACAGTGTCTTGTAACAATGACCTAAGGACTACGGTGGGGGACAGGAAATAAAACCGGTCTCTTAGTAGAACTCCTGTGCATGACTCCTTTATTATAAATGACACCCTTTCTTCAGACTCAATACTATACTGATGACTTTGCCTGGGAGGCAGGTTTCTTTTTATGATTATTCCTGTTTTATAAATGGGAAAACTAAAAGACAAAGGTCAGATTCTGGTCTCATTTTCATGGGTATTAATGTGGAGAAACTCTACTGACTTGTGTTAGGGGCCTCAGGCATTGGCACACCCCACTGTTGGCCTTAGTGCTGGGATGGTTGGGAAGCTGGTCATTAATGTCCAGTGATACACAAGAGGTCAGACTAGTGATATGATGAAACCTTCCGGCCTTAAATCCTATCACTTCATAAGTTCAGTGAGAGCTGTAGGCTCTCAGGACCAGATTTTAGGCTCCTAACATCCATTTCAGTCAGTAACTGCACCTCATTAACTAAAAACCAGGACACTTTTCAGGAAATGCCGAGTTTTAGGCATCTAAGAATGAAAACGGGCGTCTGGAGTCTCGATCCCATACTTATTAAGAACACAATCCATTTATCATTCTTTGAAACTGAGGACCAAGCAATGAAGAAAAGGAGTGATAAGGGTCTCTGTTCAGCCCTATTCACAGACCACTACATGTGTCCTGGAGAATTTTGAGGCATCTATTTATTATACTGCACGAAATGGTGACCAATCTCAGCACAATCCATTCTTAGTGCTTCATTGACACAGATGCCCCCCAACCACTAATTGCAACCAGGTTTCCACCATACAGTGTTCCAAGCCAAGAGCAACACAAGCAATCACCATGTTCTAAATTGCTTGTGTCCTAGTCATCCAGACTGATTTTAACCCCTTGGCTGCAGGTTTATTATGTCGTGGAAAGCGTATACGTGCCGGGTGACAGTGAATTAATAAGTGTATTTCTTCCATGGACTCTCAGAAGTGAATTTGCTGCAGGTTCCTGATACAAGAAGAAAGGTTCAGAAGGGAAGGGAGGAAACAGATGATTGTGGTTTAAAGAAAAAATTCTGTCTTTTGCTTTAAAACAAAAACAAAATCCAGTTCAGTCCATCCAAAACCAGTCACGAGGAGGGTATATGTTATCTACAACTGTTCCAGAAAGAGCTTCCTCCAGAATAACCATCACAGGTTACTCTAAATCTCCTGGGAACAGCAGTTAAAAACATCAACAGTTAATTATTAGAATTTCCTAAATCAACCTTCCTTGGCATGACATGAAGTGAATGAAAGCAATAAAGGCAAGGAAGTCCATTGTGCTTTGTCCTGCCTAACTCCTGTTCGGACAGGCGTAGGTTGTGAGCACGAACGTAGCCAGCCGTGAATTGTTCTGTTTTCATTATTTATTGTAATCCTTGGCCTTGCGTTGTATTAAATGAAGATGCAAGAAAGGCCAAGGTAAAACATGAGGCCAGATCCTAAGCTAGTGTAAATTAGCATGGCTTCACTTACCGCGTTACACTGATTGAAGGCATAGAACAAATCCTTAACACCCCCCCCCAGTGCAGGGTGTGGATTATTTAAGGGATTATTCTCTACTGCCTAGAGCCTTAGAAATTCATGGGAATGGAAATGTGTTTATTTTATAATAACAAGTACAAATAACAGACATGTGCAGGAAACCATTCTCTTTATGTTCTGATTTTGCAAGCAAATGTTCAGACTTGGAAAGATATGCTCTGTTTTTGTTAAGTTTCATTATGCAACTGTCACAAGCCTAGGTTTCCTATGACACGGTCTCAGTTACTATCAGCATCAAGTTCCAAAGGGGCTGCCGTGTTAGCCTAGTAAAAGCAAAAAAAAAAAAAAAAAAAACCCACCAAACAAGGAGTCTTGTGGCACTTAAAGACTAACAGATTTATTTATCACACGAGCTTTCATGGCAGAATATCCCGTTTCGTCAGACGATTTGAAGAGGGGAACTTACAGAATTGGATGAAAATAAATGCAGGGGAGTGTAAGACATGGGCTCAGGACATACTGCAACAGCAACTCAAATCAAACAGCTGTCTTACACTCCCCTGCATTTATTTTCATCCAATTCTGTAAGTCCTCCCTCTTCAAATCAGCTGACGAAGCGGGATATTCTCCCACAAAAGCTCATGCAATAAATAAATACGTTAGTCTTTAAGTGCCACAAGACTCCTTGTTTTGTTTTTTTGTTTTTTTTCCAGTGTCAAGTTTCTTACTTCAAAATCTTGCCACGGGGCACCCTTCCTCTGTTTCCATTTTATTAGGAACCTGCCCCAGCAGTGGAGGTCCTTCCCTGGTAGGTGTGGTAATCATCCTTCAAAAGTTGCTGCAGACATCTCCATTCACAGTGTCACTCCAGGAGGAATTAATGAACTTGCTCTTTATTATTTACAATTAAAACTTATATAGCAGTTCTGGTACTAACCCTCTGCTATTGGCTCCTGCCTTTTTCAAGTCTTATTTCATACCCAGTTCAGGCTTTCTTTTCATAAGATGTGGAGTCTGATGCTGTCCCATCATGTCTCACCACCACCTGTTTGGAAATCTGGACTCCACGGCTACGTCTTCACCTAAAATCTTAGTTTGAACTTGGTTAGTCTGAACTTAGCCCTAGTCGAAACTTAGGGCTCTTCTCGGCGGCAGTTGACCTACATTTCCACAAGACATGTAAAATGCCTTGCATAAATGCAGGCAACTTTCTAAGGTGCCAGTACGCATTCGAGAAAGCCAACCACGTATGTCCCCTGGCCCCCAAGACTTCCAGAGCCAACTTCCAGAAGTGCAGCAGTGAGTTCAGACATGCTGCTAAGTGCCCCTGGAACGCCGGGCTGATGGCAGCCGTCAGCGAAGACATACCCTAAGTAGTTTGAAAGTTAGTTCAAACTAAGCACATTTTTTTAGTTCAAACTAACTTTTTAGTTTGAACTAACTGTTAGTTTGAATTTATTTAGTTTGAACTAGGCTAGTTAGAACTAAAAATGCAAACTAGTTCGAACTAAGCACTTGGTTTGAACTAACCAGCTGAACTTAGCAGTTCAAACTAAGCTTTGCTTAGTTTGAACTAAAATATTGTTTAGTTCGAACTAGGTAAAGCCTAGTGTAGACAGGGTTTACGTTAGTTCACACTAAGCTTGCTTAATCCAAACTATTTTACTAGTATAGACATCACCCATGAGCCCTAATGGACCAGTCTCTGGGGTCTGGAGGGACCTTTCTTGGCAACTTCAGCCAGCCTTGACTCAACCAGCTTCAGCAGCAAATGTCCCCACCCTCTTTTCTATCAGTTCTCCTCCCATTTATGACTTTTAATCAGACATTCTTGGAGGCTCCTAGAAACCCAATGGGCACTCACAGGATCTTTAGCTTTCAAACCACTAACTTACTTCCAACCCCATATTATGTCTCCAATATACCTCAAATAATAGATATGTAACACATACCCTCACATTATCCATAGCATGGTATTGCATAGAGGCGCTGTGTTTAAGTTGCAGGAAAATTTGCACTCTGTCTTAGTCTCTGAATAGAGTCAGTTTTTGAGAGGCTGAATTGTTCCTGGGGACCAGGACAATGGTGCTATCGAAAATTCCTGAAAGATGGGATTGCCCTGTAAGCTCTTTGTGAACACCTCTATTCCACTACAGGTGTACATGTGTAATTAAAGCAAATTACACTTAGAATATACTCAAGTTATACATCACTGACTTCTGTTGGGAAACCAAGTTGCATTGGCTGTGCATTTGATTTTTTCTTCTTATGGGGGTAGAGAAAAGATGCTGTTCAATGTCATAGAGCAGACATTTCTTTGATGGGGCTAGTGACCCCTGCTAGCTAAGATAGTCTTTCGGAAGGATTTGAATAAGGGCAGCACTAGCACATTGGGACTAGCAATATGTTTCTTGCATAGGTGGAGCATGCAAGTCAACAGGAGTGAGTGAGAAGGAAACTGAGCAGTGAAGCTGACTTCATGAGTGGAAGGAAAGGGCCAAGGAGAGGAAAATGAAGTAGGAGATCAACTATGACACACAGGTTGGGCAGAAATCTGCAGGCATTGGTATTTAGACTTGATATAAATTGGATAAGGGGAACTCAGTGAAATGATTTTCAGAGGGGAAATGATGAACTCACATGGACAGGCGAATTAACTCATGTTAGTTGTTGCCTTTTAAATGACTGGAAGGAGACAGAGATCAGCAGGGCTTGGACAAACTATTTACTGAAACAGAAGGGAAGAGAAGGCTTTATGCTGAGGAGGGTCTTCTTTATCCGCTATGCCCAAATGCTACTATTGACTCAATCCTGTTCGTACTCTCTGTTTCTAGAACCAGGGCTTTCTCTTGCATCAGGATCATGGTAGACAATCAGCTAAACATGAGCTCCCAGTGCCATGATGTCTAAGAGGGCTCAAGCAATCCTGGGCTGCACAAACCTGGGAATCTAGACTAGCGGTAGAGAGCTTAATTTACATCTGCATTTGGCACTGGTACAATTACTACCAGAATGCTATGTATAGTGATCATGATTCAACAAGGAGGGTTCAGAGAAGAGCCATGAGAATGATTAAAAGATTAGAAACCATTGCTTACAGCAATAGACTTGAAATGATCAGTTTATGTAACTTAACAAAGAGAAGGCTAAGGGGTGACTTGATCACAGTTTATAAACACCTAGATGGGAAACAAACATTCGATAAGTTCCAGTGGGGGAGCCATGTTAGTCTTGTTCAGCAAAGCAAACAAGGAGTCCTGTGGCACTTAGGGTATGTCTACACTTAGTTTGTTAGTTTGAATTGACTGTCAGTTTGAATTAACTGCTGCTTTTGACAGCCCCCATGGGGCTGTCTTAGCTCCCTGCTGCCAGAAGGGTTTGCCAGCCCCAAGCCAGGCTGCTTTTCACAGCCCAGCATGGGGCTGGCACCCTGGGAAGAAGGTCAAACATGAATTTGAACTAACTTTAGTTTGAATTTATTTGTCTACACAGCATCAATTTGAACTTTAGTGTTTGAATTGATGATCCCTTCAAAGTTACAGCAGATTTTGTAACTTCAAAGGGACCTCTCTTTGATTCGACCTAAGGGAAGTCTTAGGTCGAATCACCCAAGTGCTGTGTAAACCGCTCCATTTTAAAATTTGACCTAATGTTTATTAGGTCGAACTTAAGCGTGTATGTAGACATACCCTTAAAGACTAACAACTTTATTTATTGCATGAGCTTTTGTGGAAGAAAATCCTACTTTGTCAAATACTTGAAGATGGAGGAACTTACAGAATGGGAGGAAATAAATGCAGCGAAGTGTAAGTCATAGGATCAGGTTATACTGGAACTGCAAATTAAAGCAGTTAAGACTCAAATACTGGGAAACAGCATATAGTGGAAGGTGAGGAAAAATCACCTGTTGTAATGGGAAAAGAATCCATACCCATGATTTAATCCTGCTTTCACACAATAGAACCATCATATCGATGCCAATTCCGCTGTTTCTCTTTGAAGTCTTGATGTGTTACTGACTTGCCTGAGCACAGCTGTTAACAAATCATCAACAGAGTGATTAGTAAGTTTGAAGTGCCCAGCAACTGCTTTTTGAATGTTGTGATTTCTGATATCATTTTTGTGCCTATTAATATTAATTCTTTTGCACGGAGAATGTCCTGTTTGTCCAACATATAAGGCAGAAAGGCATTCTGGCACATGACGGCATAAATCACATTGGTGGATAAGCAGGTGAATGAGCCTTTGGGTATGTCTACACTTAAAAGTTATTTTGAAATAAGGAGGCTTATTTTGAAATAAATTTTCTCAGGGGCATCGCTGGCACCTGGCACACAGGGCACGTGCCCCAAATCCCAGCACCAGTGCCCCGAATGTCCAGGACAGCCTGTGCCTCTCCCATCCCCATCCCTGGCCAGAGATCTGGGGCCCAGCCACCAGCAGCAGCACTTGCCTCTCCTGGCCATTGTGGTGCCTTGCGTTCCCAACCTGGTCCCCGGCCAGGAATTCAGGCTGGGCCGCCTGCAGTGGTGCCTACCTCTCCCGGTTTTGACCCCGGCCAGGGATCTGGGGCAAGTCTGGTGGTAGCATGAGCCTGAGGCCAGATTGGGCCCTGGTGGAGAAATGGGGCTGTGTGGGGTGGGGCCCGTGCCCCTGCCCCAGGTCTTTCCCTGAGGCAGTGATGCTCCTGACTTTTCCCCATCCATACAAGCATTTTATTATTTCAAAATAAGTGATTCACTATTTCGAAATAATGAGGCACTATTTTGAAAAAATAAAACCAGCTTTAATTTCAAAATAGAATTTATTTCATAATTATTATTTCAAAATAAGCCATTCCAAGCCTTGGAAATTGGCTTATTTCAGAATAATGTGCAGGGATTCCCCCTGCAGGCTCCTTTCCCTGTCAGCTGGCCAGGGAACCCCTGTGGGGCTGTTTTCCCTGCTGGATGGCAAACCAAACTGGCCCCCCAGCCCTCTGTCCGCACTGCAGGGGCTCGGAGCAGGCTGGGAGCCAGACTGGTCTCTGAGCCGCTGGTAGCACCCTGCAAGCAGCTCAGACCCTGATCTGGCTCCCAGCCTGCTCCTAGCCCTGCAGCCTACGCAGAGTGGCTGGGGGGCCCAGTTCGGCATGCCAGTCAGTGGGGAAAACAGTCCCGCAGGGGTTCCCTGGTCAGCTGGTGGTGAAAGCAGCCACATGGGGGTTCCCTGGCTGGCCAGCGGGAAAAGGCGCCTGGCGGGATTCTCCACCCCTGGTGAGGAAGCAGCCCACCAGGGGTTTTCTGCCTTTGGCAAGGAAAGGAGCCCACCGAGGGAATTCTTCCTGGAGTGGGGAAACCAGCCTGCTGGAGGATCCTCTCCCTGTTCGAGTCAGAGTATCTAATGCAGATTCTCTAAGTTGATATAATAAAACCTAGTTTATTTTGAATTAGGAGTCTAGTGAAGATCCAAAGGGGTAGCCATGTTAGTCTAGTTCAGTAAAACAAAGAGTCCTGTGGCACTTAAAGACTAACAAATTTATTTTTTGAATGAACTTCCATGGGAGAAAATCTCACTTGTAATTCAAAATAATAACTTTGATTTAAATTCAAAATAATTATTTTGAAATAATTATTTCAAATTAACTTTGTCAGTGTAGACATAGCCCTTGATGGAGTAGCTGGCTTGATTAGGTCTATGATGGTGTCTAGTGGACAAAGCTATAACACGATACAACAGCTGGAAGTTACCAAGGGCTGGGTTTTGGTTCTCCAACACGGGCAGTTTTCAAATCAAGATTAGATTTAGTTCAACAGGAATTATTTCAGTGATGTTCTCTGGTTGGGTTATCTAGGAGGCCACAATGATTGATTCTTTCCGGTGGCCTTGGGAACTGTAAACACACAGCTGTTGTTGAAGGTCACTGGCCTCTCTGGAAGTTATGTGAATACTCCTAGGTTCAGGATTTCATTCCTCTTACCTTTCAGCCTTGACCCCAGATTCTGACAGGTGCTAAAAATTCACATGGGGATGTTCTCTTTCTAATCCAGTTGAAAATGGGTATACAGCACTTTCATGAGATCACGCTTTAAATTCCTGCCTTTTAAAGAATGTGGACAAAGGTCTCTTCCCATCCTTCCTGATTAAATTCCCTTTGATTGCAACAACCTCTTTCTGCTATGTACCTTTTAAATTGCTATAATAATTTTCTATTATAAGATGGTATTGTGGAATCACATGCCTAATGTCATTTGTTCCTCTTTAACTTTAAAGCGCTGATCCATGAAGTTGAAGGGTCTATATTAGGTCTTTGTTATTCTTATTATCTAGCTCTTGTATTTTTTGTTTCCAGTGTTTGTATTGGTTAGGGCTTTACCAAAGGACACGTGTAATTTAACAAACAAACAAACAAACAAACAAAGAAAAAAAACATAACAACTAAGTAGATGACTGAAATCAACAGAGGTTATGACATGGCTGAATATAGCGCTTTGCTCAATATCTAAGCAAAGCAATTATCCAATACTTTACTGTAATTATACATAAGCATAGCTGCTTTAGTTTTATGTTTTTCATGCCTGGGAATGATTTCTGCTTAGATGGTTCCTTCTGTGGTTTCCCATCCTACAACCTTTATTCCTCCCTCAGGTTTGGGCTTTGCAGTTTGTTGCTAAGGATTTTAAAATTAAAGGGTGTTGTGGCATAACTAGATACTAATCATGATTTCCAAGGAAGGATCTGAAACCAAATGCTGTAGCTGGGAGGAATGCAACATTTTGCACACAAAATATAGTTAGATTGACAAAAGTAGGATGGAGAAATTGGTAAAGTCACTGGCCAAGATTTTTAAAAATGCCTTGTGATTTTGAGTGCTCAGCTTCAAGTATAAATTGCCCAAACCCAGAGGCATGCAAAATTATTAACATTCCTGACATTTTGAAATTCTTGATCATATTGTTTGGTGATAGCCGTGGTGTCAATGCATCTGTGAAAGAAGCTCAGACATCACAGAGGTGAGAACCAGAACAGAATGGCCTAAATTGCATACAACTGACTTATATTTTCCCTCTTTTAGTTTTGTGTCTGTCACATATGAATTTGTTCCATTACCTGCTTGTTAGTGAAACTACGCGAACCAGGTGTGATTGCAGCTTGTGTAGACGTACCCCACTTGCTCCGTGCAGAAGAGAGACCAGGATCTCCTGAGTGCTAATGCTGGCTCTGACACTAACTCCATATGTAACCTCCAGCAAATCACTTAACAGCTCCATGCCTTCGCATCTCCATTGGTAAATAATGCTAAACCTTTCATAGGATATGGTGAGTATTAATTAGCCAATGTTTGTAAAATCTTTGAATGTGAAATGCATTGTGTAATTTCATGGTTCTATTGTTTGCAAATGAGCAAGCAAAAGCTATAATAAAGCAGAAGTAAAGATCAAGAGCTTGATCCTGCATGAAATTTGCCATGCAGCTACTAAGGGGACTTAATTTACTCCTGCATGTCTTTAGAAAGGTGAGGCTCCCCAAGTTGGATTAACATGAAAATCCACCTGGGACTGCTATCAATTTTCTGTGGAAGATACTCATGGTATGGAGGTGGATTGCATAATAAAACTTTTACATAGATAGACACATCCACAGTTTATTTGCTTTCAAGAAAAAAAGCAGAGCTCCCTGATTCTTTTAGAAAACTGAGGCAAATACATTTGCTTAGCTTAAGCCCCGTCTTGCCAAGAGAAAAACCACATGATGGCACAGAAAGTAACAGCCAACACAAGTAAAGAGGGAAGTGTTTATGGAGACACAAATCACATTTTTTTTAAAAAAAGAAATGCTTCAAACTGAAGAAAAGTATATTGTAAGTCATGTTTTTCTGTTAAAAAAAGGTAAACAGTAAATTTATTAGGATGCGTTGTATGTCTTAGTGCATCTCATAGTTGATGTATGTAATATGTTAAGGATGTAAAATGGGACAGGGACATTGCCATTGTACAACAACTGAAGAATCAAGCAGTCCATCAAATTCTATATTCAACCAATTTCCGGAAAATGGAATGACTCCAACATCTTAACGTGTAGCCATGTTAGTCTAGTCCAGTAAAACAAACAAGGGGTATGTCCGCACGCAGGTTTTAAATTGAAATAACACTGGTTATTTTGATTTCAAAACATTTAGGTCCACACGACATTTCCTTATTTCAAAATAAGGAGCTCCCTTATTTTGAAATAAGGAAAATCATTTTGATATAATAAAACCCAGTTCTATATTGAAAGGAGGGTTATCTCTAAACCATGGTTTCAAAATAATCCTGTGTGGCTCTGTTATATTAATAGGACCCACATATTGATATAACAATTGACATTCTTCCTCCCAGGGTACATAGCACCCTGGAAGGATGTTCCCCCCCAGCACCCTGGCCAGGGAGGGAGAGGAGGTGCAGGGGGGTGCAGGGGGCCCAGCCCCACCTCCAACTGACTGAGCCGGTGGTGGGGGAAACACCTGGCGCCCCTTCCCCTGGCAGCTGGCCTTGTGGCGCAGGCAGGGAGCCCGCATGCCTGCCTTCCCCACAGCTGCCAGTCACGCAGGCGCCCCTTCCCAGCTGTGGGGAAGTGTATGGGGGGGAGTCGGGTACATCGGCTGCTCCACCCCTGCTGCCCTGCATGTATGCGGGGTGCCCAGCAGTCTCTCCTCCACCGCGGGGTCAGCATTGAGAGATGCACGAGGCAGGGGGATCCCTGCCCTGGGTGCTTTTTTCCCCTGTCTGGCTCTCCAGGTGAAAGCCAGGCAGGGGATTGGGTGGCAACATGGTCCTACCAGGAGGCCATGTTGCCACATCTCCCAGCATACCCCTCTCCCAAATCGAAACTAGCAACTCCAGTGACCGGACAAGCTTGTTCGATTTGGGTTTTATTAGTCTGGACATGTTAAATTGATTTTATTTAAATCAATTTAACTATTTGTATATTGCTTTGGTTAAATCGATTCAAGTAGAATCGATTTAACTGACTGTGTGTGGACGTAGCCAAGGAGTTTAGTGGCACTTTTAAAGACTAACAAATTTATTTATCACATGAGCTTTCGTGGAAGAGAATCCCACTTGGTCAGATGCTTGAAAACAAAGTGGGATTTTCTTCCATGAAAGCTCATGCAATAAACATATTTTTTAGTCTTAATTTAAAAGTGCCACCAGACTCCAACATCTTGTAATTCATTTCTGAACATCTTCCTTCCTCTCCCTCTAGTGTTCACTAATATGTTTTCATTTATTCATGTGTCCAGTGTTCAGCTAGCATTAGATACAACCTATGCTAACCAGTCATGTCTCTCCAAGCACCAGAGTAAATAGCTTTTAAGATATGCTTATGCTGTCTAAGGAACAAAGCCTCATGCTATATTTTTCAACTATTCTCTCTTTGGGTAATTGTAAGCATGTATTTATTAGAGCACCTATTCATCACCGGGTTGTGCCCTCTGCCAAATGTATATGCTTCTCTGGAAATAACTTCTTTGGGCAAATTCTTGACTGGAGAATGAAATTAAGAGAATAGACATGTTCTGCATTTCATAAATGTTATAAAATCAGAATCATAGAAACTGGCAGGGACCAGGACAGGTCATCGAGTCCAGTCCCCTGCACTCATGGCAGGACCATGTATCCCCAATAAACCATCCGTGACAGGTGCTTGTCTAACCTTCTCTTAAAAACCTCCAATGTAGGAGATTCCACAACCTGCCAAGGCAACTTATTCCAGTGGTTAATCACCCTGACGGTTAGGAATTTTTTCCTAATGTCTAGGCTGAACCTCCCTTGCTATAATTTAAGCCTGTTGCTTCTTGTCCTATCATCTGTGATTAAGGAGAATAATTTTTCTCCTTCTTCCTCACAACAACCTTTCAGGTATTTGCAAATTGTTATCATATCCCCTCTCAGTCTCCTTTTTCCTAGACTAAACATGCAGATGTTTGGCATAGATCATTTCTCAGACTAAAGCCTTATGTTTATCGTACTCAGCTACTTCTATGACAGCATCTTGCCATTCCTACTGTTAACCAATGGATGGTCCAGGGATTTCTCTCTCACCTGGACTGGCTCTCCCTGGTCTCCTTGTCCCCAGGGATGGAGAATACCCTAAAGAGGCAGGGAGTGTCCTGCTTTCTAAGTTCCAAAGAGGCAACCGTGTTAGTTTAGTCCAGTAAAAGAAACAAGGAGTCCTGTGGCACTTTTAAAGACTAACAAATGTATTTATCACATGAGCTTTCATGGGAGAAAATCCCACTTTGTCAGTTGTTTGACATAGTCAGGAAGCTGAGATTATCAAGCTATGCTGCAGCCTCCAAAGTGAGACCAGGCATATATTGTTTAAACACAATTCTCTATATTAGATACGTGCTGACATAGCTCCTATGGACTCTAAGAACTCGATTACATCTGCATCACGTGAGAGACTCTTTGCAATGGGAGGCCTTAGGGTGAGGACACGTGAGTCATTTCCCGTTGACAGTACCACAACACACTACCAGGAAGACAGCAAACCATAGCCTCACTCTTTCATCCACACTAGATTGTGGAGTGCTTGAAGGGTGATGCTGCTTTCACAGCCCTGTATAATGGGCAGTGTGGGCAGAGATCATACCCAGGTGGATGGGCTCCATGCGGCCCCAAATGTTAGCTAATGGCAAACTGGCACCTTTGCACTATATACAATTTTCCTTCTCTATCTCTAGTCCAAAGAATGGATCCTGCCAACCCTTTCTCATGGAAATATTTCTGCCTGTGTTCTTTTCCTCCTAAATCATCACAAGACCATAGCTGTTGGCTAATGTTTTTCTTGCCTTCACACAACTTGCCAGAAACACAATTTTCTCTCAATGGCTTCTCTGTGTACAGGCACCAGAACAGCTCTGCAGTTTTAATGTAGGGTCAGCTAGTGGTACCTGTGCATAGATAATAAACCCATGCTGGAAAATAACTACAAAATTCAAACCTTGCTTTGGAGACTTTTTCCCATTGCTGTTCTGTGTTTGCAAAGGGTTGGTAACAGCTTGTTCCAGCATCAGGAGGAGTGTCAATTAGGCAGGAGAAGCACATTACAATTTCAGGCCTTAATAAGCTGCCATCCTGCTGAGATTTTTGAACACTTCCAGTGCAGCGTGTAGGAAACGGCCTCTGGTGACATTATTCTGCTTTCAAAGGCAGCATTGGAATGTGCCAGGAGAACTACTATCATAATAAATAAACCAAGCTTCATTCCCCCTCTTTGTAAACAAGGCATGTGCAATTTGAATGCTCCAAAAATTCTGCCCTCGCCACAAAATTATTAAATCTAGTAGCGAGTGTGCATGCTGCTCCAGTGTGAGGTGTGTCTCTTTAAAACTCCCTGATATTCTACTATTACCTCATTATTGCTATATACTGAGTGGGTTCTGCTGAGCCCACTTTGAAAGGGAACATGGGCAGGAACCTGAAACTGAAACGTCACAGTTTAACACCATAAATAATGACCCATTAGGAAATACAATAATCAGATAACCGCACATAATAAACTCCTTTAAACTCTAATCCATCCATGCCCTAGAAGTCTGGGGAAAACGGTTGTCTTTTTAAGATGCCTGGATGGATGTTTAATTTTAAGTTGGAGCTTAATGAATCCATGAATGGGGTTATATTATGATTTGGTTGCATTACTAATCAGTGATCTAGAACAGATTAATGAGGTCCTTTCCAGTTCTGTGCCCTCTGTTCCCATTGTGATAAATCCGAGGGTCCGGCGCACCAAAGGAGGAAGCAAGTTCCAAAGTTCCAGCAGGGTGAATGGTCTCCCAGCACCTTTGACTCTTTTATATAAAGGAGGCTTTGCTTTGGGTGTCTGTGTTGGTCCCAACAGTAGTGCTGTTGCATAAAGAAAAAGACAGATTCAGAGTAATGCATCAGATGTCCTCAAAACTTTGAAAAGCATGTGAATTTCAAACACACTCAATACTGTCCTAATTCTGTTCATGCTGAAACTGATGGTAACTGTCCCATTGACCACAGCGGGAGCAGCCAACATGGAACACTTTTGAATATCCTACTCACAGTTGGTTCGCTTTTTAAATTCGAAGGTCAAGCAACCAGACAATCAAAATAATCTATTTAGTATTCACTTACTCAGAAAAAGAAACAGTTTTTAATGTAAGGACATCAATACGAGTCATAAAATCACAGAATATTAGGCTTGGGAGAGACCACCTACTCCAAATCCCTGCTCATAGCTTGACCACCCCCAGCATCGACAGCTGGGAAGCTAAATGAAATTCAGGCAGAAGAGAACAAAAAAACACTATCAACTTTCACTGTTATCATTTCTTCTTTTGCGTCATAAAATAGTTTAAAAAGACTCTGAATCATCAAAACCAAACAAGCTATATACATAATTTTCTGTCTAATCTATAACCACAAAAAGTTCAGACAGGAAAACCAAACTTCTGACAGTTTATGTAGATTACACAAGATTGGGGAAATAGAGGCATTTTTATGACTCCTAATCAGTGCGCCACACCTGAATTCCATGTGTCTCTATTGTAAACCGCATGCCTTGTAAAAATTATCTAAACCAGTTCCAGCTTTTGTCCTACCGACTTACATCGGCTCAGTTACTCTAACTTTTCATTACTGCTGATTGTGCTATCTCCTGTATGCTTCCAGAAGAAACTGTACTGCTATATGGAATGAAGGAAACTAGTATTTTAAGTATGTTCAAAATACAATTCATGATATAGATTGGAAAAGAGAGTGAAATCCTGATAAAACAAGAGTTTTATCATTGATGTAAATAGTGCCAGTGTTTCACTTTGAGAATTTACTGTTGGGCATTTAGGCTCTCTGATAAAACTTTGATGTTAAGAATTTCCTCATTATATGGCATTTAGGTACCAGACAGAAGACAGAAAATCATCCACCATTTAGCGATTAATAGGTACTTATAGAAATTGTGGGTAAGATCATAGTCAAACCCAGAAAGATAGAGGGTTGCAAGTTACATATTGCTATAGTTATGAATCTAAGAGAGTGTAACTCATCTTAAGCAGGTCAAAGTGAATCCATGGGAGTCTAATGCTAGCAGAGGTAAAAGGTAAAGCACCTTCAACCCTTCTAGTCTTATCTCCAAATTTGTCCCATATTCTCTGCTCCATAGAGCTTACAGTCTAAGGCCCCAGCCTCAGAACAAGACCTATGCAGTGGATTCTTCCAGTATTAAACCCACAGAGCCAGGGTTGATATCTGTCGGCACAGCTATTACATCTAGACTCTTAGATATATTTTTAAGACTACATGGTATGGTCTGTTACTATGAGTGACAAGTTTCAGAGGGGTAGCCATTTTAGTCTGTATACAGCAAAAGCAGCGAGAGTCCTGTGGCACCTTAACGACTAGAAATTTCTTCAGGCATAAGCTTTCATGGGCTGCATCCCAGTTTCTCAGATGCAACTGATGAAGTGGGTTGCTGCCCACTAAATCTTAACCCTGAAGAAATTTGTTAGTCTTTCAGGTGCCACAGGACTCTTGTCATTATTACCATGAGAGCATAGGTTCTTAGCCAAAATATAAAAGGCTGGTTATGTTCACTTAATGTCTTCTATAATCAGTCCCATTGACTGAAGAATAATCAATTGCAGAAAATTTCATTGAAAACTTTCCAAACTTTGGGATGTGTGAATAAACTGGTAATCATGTTTCTCTTGTTTTTGTTGGAGAGGCTGGAAATCCTGGGCAGACGCTGGCAATTGTCACGAAACAGTCTGGTTCCTTTTCTGAGAGTGATTGGCTGTGTCCTAAATTCAGAGTACAAAGCAAAAGAATTATTCACCAAAGGGTCACAGTGAAAATAAATAGAAGAAATGGAGAAACCTGGAACCAAAACAATCAACCCACTGATTGAAAAGAAAATAGCAGACTGATAAATAAGCTTTTGCCAAAGCTGAGCAGTTGAAAAATTAGAATAAACCAGAAGTAGGACTGTTTCCTATGCAAGAAGACATGAGAAAGTTATTACTAGATAGCTTGTCACTGTTAGAATTCCCAGTGGAGCAATTAATAGATGACCCTGGTTGCTTTTCTTTTAGAGAAACTAGGCGGACTGAATAATTCTGTAGCAATTTGAAGCCAAGGAACAAGAAAAGTTACAATTTTGCATGGGCTTTAGTAAATAACCTGCTTCTCTCTCCCTATTCTGTAATAATACTGTGAGAAGCACAAAATATAACCCAAACACGAAGGATTCCTAGTCACATTCCCTTTTGCCTAAGAGTGTTGAAGGCAGAAGAAAGCACTTAGGACTTGACAGCTTTCCAGGAAAATTAATAACTATTCTGAAGGCTGTTTAGCATTTTACAGCTGTCAAAGTAATTAGGGAGATTGGATCTGGTTTCATAATGATACAACTCCCTCACTGGATATATTGTCTTCATCACCAGTGTCATTCATGTTTTGCAAAGGTATGGAGGGTAAATTTAGCACTTAGCAAAATGGGTGCAAATCTGTTGACATCAAGAGGGTTTACACCCATTCATCCACAAGTGATCAATTTTTCCTGTTTTCAGTTAGTCTGAAATCGTTGTGTTTATACACTATTGAAGTTGATTCTCTCTCTCTGTCTCTAGTTTAGGCCATACAGTGGCTAAGAACCTACACACTCACCGTCATGCATCATACCATGTGGTCTTAAAAATATATCCAAGTCTAGATGTGATCACTGCAATGACAGATATCAACCCCGCCTCCAAGGCTTTGATACAATAAGAAGCCACGCCATAGGTCTAGTTGTGAGATTTATTGTACTGCTAGCAATGAACGGGATTAGTGTGGCACCTAAGTCTAATTTTTGGGAGCCATTGAAACTGACAAAACATGCACTTGACTGCTGTTTACATTTCTTTGGCAAAATTTCCCTCAATGCCTGTGTTTTTACCACCGAGCATGTAGCTGGCTCCTCACTCTGAGTATCCAGAGTGAGTGTTTTGAGTATTCCCACCTAAGCCTCAAGTCTTTCATTCACCCGAGGTGTATAGGCACTCGACCACCTCACTCACATACAGGATCCAGGCTGGTAAGTATACTCAGGTTGCCACACTAACCCTACAGAAAAGTGAGGGAGAAGAGGAGGGCCTCTTTTCTGACTTTTACCCTAGTGGTTATAGCACTCACCCATGTTATGAAACACCACAGGTTCAAGTCCCTCTCTACAAATTGCCAGATTATTCACACATCCCAAGGTTTGGAAAGTTTTCAGTCAAATGATCTGCAATCGATCATTCTTCAGTAAATGGGACAGATTATAGAAGACATTAAGTAAACACAACCGGCTTCTTATATTTTGGCTAAGAACCTATGCACTCATGGTAATAACGACAAGAGTCCTGTGGCACCTTAAAGACTAACAAATTTCTCCTCCTGCTGAGGAAAACAGAGATTGCTGTCTCCTCAAATGTGTGCCCTAACCACTGGACAGCAGAGTCATTCTCCCTCTTTCCCTGGCCCAGTAAATATTTACCTATTGGATTATTTGAGGAACAACTACAATAGGTGTGAATGAGGGAGATGCACATCAGAATATGCCAGAACCTACTGGTTAGGGCACCAATGGCCAGATTTTGAGGTGCCGAGCACCTATAATGAGGGGTTTGAATATAAATTTGGGCACCTCACGTTAGACATTCAAATATATGTTGGCCTTAATTTTCTGACTAGTTCTTAACAAAAAATAGCCAGATTGTAGGGAAAACTTTGTGAGGGACTATAGAGTCCGGAGAGCTGGTCACCCTACCAGCCTGCTTGGGACCATTGGTCTGGAACTGTGGTTCACAGGCCGGGGTTGGGGGCAGTTCTTGTCTGTCACCTGCTAGCGGCCTAACAACTTTGGGATCCAATTGGTGCACCATTGGGAGTCCTAACTTGTCTCCAACCCTTAGGTGAACCAAGCTGAGGAATCAGAAGTTACTCATAACCTAGCTTCCCACTAATTAGAATTGCTTCCCTTACAATATCTGCTCCTGATCTCCTGGGGTATGTCCACACACACTGTTTAAATAGAGATAACATTGGTTATTTTGATTTAAAAAATGGTAGATCCACTCAATGTTCCCTTATTTCAAAATGAGGAGCTCCCTCGTTTCGATATAAGGAAAGTCATATTGATATAATGAAACCTAGTGATATAGTGATGTGACAGTTAAATCAAAATTGTTATTTTTAAATAACACAGCGCAGTCATGTTATTTAGATTTAATTGTTAAATCGATTTAACACTTTCGCCCTTCTCCTTCCCAGGTGCTGTCCTTTTTCTAAATATTGGGTGGGGGCATGTCCCTTCCATAGACATGCTATTTTGATTTGAGTTTCTAGTGGGGATCTGTTAAATCAATTTAACTTAAATCAATTTAAGGATTTTTATATCAATTTTATTAAATCGATACAAGTTAAACTGATTTAACTGTGTAAGTGTGGACGTAGCCCTGGTGTCCTTCTTCCCTGCTTGCTCCCTGGCCTGTTTTGCACTCTGATTTCCTGGTAACCTGACCCTGCCCAGCACCTGACACTCAATTTGGCCTCCAGCCAGTCTCAGACTCTGACATTCTCATGTCTGACTTGGCCTGGATTCCTGACTTCTCCTCTAACCAACAAGTCACTCTACCCATGTGCCACATCCTCTGTCCTGCAGTTTCCTCCCCCAATTGTCATAAAATGCAAACACAAAGACCAATACTTACAGGAACAAACCACGAAATTATTTGAATTCTTAGCCCTGTTGACTCAACAATATGTAGGGGAAGAGAGTAAAAATGATTTCCTTCTCTTTCTTCTCCCTTTTTCCAAATGTCTTTTTCAGGGGGTCATATCTCAGCCTGAAAATGGCAACATGGAAAGGGAGTAAAATGCATGTACTTCCATGCAGCACTTCATGCTTTTTAGATTGTGTTCACATCTGGTAGCACTTAGGTCCATCTTGCATCCTGCTGTGTGGAAATCCTGGCACAGCATGGTAACAATGAAATTTAAAGTTAAGACCTTTACAGCTTCCATCAGCAAAGCTAAGGTATATCTTGCACGAGGGATTTTATACTCTCAAAAGGTCTCAGTTAGGTTTAAACTGATGTCATCTGAATGAGTTCACAATTGAGTAAAAAAGAAAGTAGAGAAAATATACCTCCATCCATCTTTGATTTTGTGTGTTGGTACCTGCTGCCATAGTGCATTAGCCTTAACCAGGCTTACTTTGGTCAGTACAGCAAGTTATCTAGAGGGCTTCATGGAGGCTTTAGTTCTTCTCACTTATCTACTCACAGGAACACTGAGCTTGGGGGTGAAATCTATGTGGCAGGGAAGGAGCCAACGGGCGCTGTAAATATCATTAAGCGGCCTTGCCTACTGATTAGAGCACCGGACTGGGACTTAGGAAACTTGGTTCCAGGTTTTGCTCTGCCACTGGCCTGCTAGGTGACTTTACACAGGTCATGACACTTTTCTGTACTTCCATTTCCCAATCTGTGAAGCATAATGCCACTCTCTCTAAAATGTTGTGAAATCTGCTGATGAAAAATGGCAAATGAAGAGGCTTCTTAGTTGTTCATCTGTTTGCTTTCATAGGAGAGGAAGGTCTTGCAGTGTGACCTAAAATTAACCCAAACTCAAGATCAAATGGATCTTTTTCAAAAGAAATGTCTGATTATTTGTGATAGGCAAGTTTCATGTTCTCAGAGGTGCAATTCAGATTTGTATCCCAAACTCCCATGTAGTTATCAGAATTCTTTCATTTGGAAACCAGGCTGGAACTTCCACAAGAAGAATTTTATCACGAGATTCCTGGCATTCATTCACCAAAGGGATGGGCACAGTATATGAAATCAAAAAAAGAAAATGACTCAATTCATTGTGCTGACTGAATCACAAATGTTAGAAGGGAAACACTTTTAGCAAAATTTGGTAGATCCACTGTTAAATCTCAGATGTGCCAAAGCAGTAAATAGGAAAAAAAAACCCACAATAAAAATTGTTTTAGTATCCTCAGAAAAATTATAGGCGATGTTTAAGTTTGTCAGCCTCTACTTGCTGTATTGTCTGATACATCCCTGAAAGCTCCCTGTAGTTTCAAATCTGGTTTGAAGAGAATCAAATGTTGTGGCCCCGTTAGTGACCAGGAGTGTTTGAACTCCTGAAACAGGAATGACCTGTCAAATAGTGACCAGGCATGTTCAGACTCCTTAGAGAGAAGGCAATTAACACAGAAGCTGTATAATTTAATAATTTATTATACTGTTTGTTATTTATATTGGCTCTTGAACAGGTTGGAGAAGGAATACAGTGATAGCTTGGGCATTATTAAAAGTTTTCACTATATTCACGTTGTGACTGGGTTTATCTGTGGATGATTGCTAGAACCTGTTTATGTATTATATTATTAATATTATTAATATTATGTTAATGTGTTATCAAAACAAGGAGTCCTGTAGCAAGCATCTGGCAACATGGGATTTTCTTCCACAAAAGGTTGTGCAATACATGTATTTGTTAGTCTTTTAAGTGCCACAAAACTCCTTGTTTGTTTGTTTTACTGAATTAGATTAACACGGCTGCCCCTTTGGATCATGGCAACATGCAAGGCACTGTATTATTAAAAGGCTTCAAGGTACTTGGCACATATGATGGCCACTGTGAAAAATTCCAGGGTGAAATAGGCGGGGAGAGCAAAAGTTGGTTTATAATATACTGATACAGAAGTAACAAAACAGAACTCTTGCAAACAATCCTATATTCAAACATTCAACAGACTATTTCTTTGGAAAAGACTCTCCCAAGTGCACTGTACTGTGTGTTTTAACTCCTGCCAAGGCACATGATGTACTTTGTTATGAACAAATGCCTGAGTCTTAGCCAGTGTCAGTCAAAATCAGACCAGATCTGGAGATTCAAGCATCTGGGTTTGTCCTGCAGTAGGTTTGCTAAGGCACTGTAAGTTAAAGGGGTTCAAATGTGTTTCATTAGGAATCACTGATGCAGCAGCAGCCTTGCAGAGTTGTAGGAAAGAGATCTTTATGATGTAAGCTTAGTGGTCAGCGTTACATGCTGAGCGCCACAGTTTGAAGGATACCACATTGCCCTCCGTTTGCATTCCTGAGCTCCCTTGTGTCATACCCAACTAAGTCCCTCTTGAAATATGACCCTTTGTCTCCAGTTCCATTCACCATACTACACGAGAATGCTTTTAATGGCTCTTTTATGAATAAAAGTGTATTTTAATAGATACACTCTGGGCTGCATCCTGTTCCCATTTGTGCTGGAGGCATAAGTCCCCTTGATTTTCATTGGCCACAGAATCCAACTCTTTTAGGCTCTTCTCAGTAAAGTGTGTGCCGAGACCTTGTGAATGCTCCCTAAACAAAACATCTTCTTCTGACAACCTGTTAGTCCTTCTTGTGTCTTGAAGATGCATGTCCGCCCACTTAGAAGATCTATACACATTAATTATTTCTGGAGGTGGTGTGTGACACAAACAGGAGTAAATGTGGTGAGCAGTGACATTTTAAAAAAAATCAGGAAATAGGAATTAAACTACAAAATCTCTCCTCTGTCCAAGAGGCAACAACATTTCCTTTCCTGAGTTGTGGGGCAGGAGACATTGACTTTATAGAGTGATTAACCAAGGTCATAAGGGCTATGTCTACACTTACAAGTCATTTTGAATTAAGGAGGCGTAATTCAAAATAACATTCCCTGGCCAAGGAGGCATTTTATTATATTGACTTAAGCGGTTCCTTAATTCGAAATAAGGAACCACTAATTCGATATAATAAAACCTTCTTTTACTTCAAAGTATCACTTCCTTCAAAGTTATTAGTTCAAATTAAGCCATTTCAAGCCATGGAATAGGCTCAACTCAAACTAACTTCCCTGTTCTTTGCCTGCTCTCCCCTACTTTGAATTAGAGATTCTAGTGAGGATTCTCTACTTTGAATTAATAAAGTCCACTTTATTTCAAATTACAGAGTCTTCACTGGACTCCTAATCTGAAACAACAACTTCAAAGTAGTGTTAATTAGAAAGAATAACTTTGATTTAAATTCAAAGTAGTTATTTCCAATTAACTACTTTGAATTGATTTTTTAAGTGTAGACATAGCCAAGGGGAGTCTGTGGCACAGGCAAGGACTGAATCCAGGTTGCCAGAGTCTGAGCCTAGCCAACATTGTTCATCCTGAGGCTCAACCCCAGTTCTTTGTCTTTGGGTGTAGACCTCTGCCTTCACATTCACATTGTTTCAATGGGAGATGCAGGCTTTCAGCTCCTGGAAAGATCAATGTCAAGAAGATCAGCCTCCCACACAGCCTATAGGAGGCTGACACATTTGCTACCGTATCTGTTTGGTTGCAAGATCCAGGAGACCACATCTTAAACCCAGCCACACAACAGTGCAGCAGCTGCTCAAAATGTTCATTTGTGACTGCCCTGCATCATTCCAGGTAAATCATCTCTGCCAGGTGATCATCAGCTCTGTTTTCTGACTTCAGCTCTGCCCTTTCGCTCTGGTATCTGGCTCCTGACTCTTGCATTAACCGTTAGGACTCACTCTTTTTTATAACTCTTGGGCATAACCACATCTTTCTTACTCACAATCAAACCACTTAGGTAGGTGTCAGAGCATGTAGATTCCCAAGTTTACTCAACCCTGTGTGAGAATTTTGTCCTGAAATTTCTTCTGTGCGTAGCGCTGCTGTAAAAATGTCTTAGCTCTGGTAAGTAACTGAAGTTGCTTTGAAATTATGGACTGATAAAAACATACTAATCCTATTTTTCTGGGGTCTGCAAACAACTGCACCCATCTGTACCCCTCTGAATCCATTCAGGGGTCCTCCCCCTGCTAAATAACACAAGCCTGAGACATTTTTCCTAGTGCAGACACCCATGCTAGTTTATTTACAACAGTGCACAAAATATCCTACGCATTCCCAACCAGGCCCCCATAGGCCCTAAGGCGTTAGGCACCCACCCAGACAATGCCAGGAGGCCCACTGAATTCCCAAGCTCCCTGCTTCCATATTGGGTTGCTTCCTCCCCCTACCCCCAACAGGCTTATTTATCCAACCCCTGGCTAGGGGCACAACTGTTTCCATTTCCCTCCTCAGGCCAGGGTCTAACAGGACCTAACCAGTGTCATCAGCTGGGGTTCATCTCCTCTGCTTTCTGCAGTCCAGTTTATACATTTCACCCCTGCCCAGGCAGTGGGGCACCCATGGCAGAGGCCCTGAGGGGTTTGTTTCCCCACCACTCTTCCATTGGGCCACAAGGGTCATCTAGTTTAACCACTAGCCAAAATGCAGGATTTGTTGTCTCTAAACCACACAAGACAGATGGCTATCTAGGCTCTTCTTGAAAACCTCCAAGTGAAGAAGATTCTGTGACTTCCCTAGGCAGTTTGTTTCATTTTCCTCTTGTTCTTATAGTTAGGAAACTTTCCCTAAACTGTACTCTAAATCTGTTAGGCTGTAATTTGAACCCACTTCTCTTGCCCTGCCTTCCGTGGCAAGAGAGAATGGTTTTTTCCCCACCTTTGTAATGGCAATCTATAAATTACTTTGAGACTGTTATCCTGTCTCTTCTCCCCCATCTCTTAATCTCCTTTTTTCCAAACTCCTCAGAAAGTTGGCAGCAGCAGAGGTAGGAGTTATTTGAAAGATGGAAGGTGCAAAGTGGAGTGATTTTAAGACAAGTGAAGAGGGTAGAGGAAGAGCAAGATGTGAGATCAAGGTCTGGGATTGGCTTCGGTTGAGGAGATTACAGTTGTGGGAGTACTGCAGAAGACAAATGGGTGATAGAACGCCAAAGAAAATAATGCAAAGACAACCAAGGTCTGTCCGACCTAGAGACCTACCATCAGCAATCCTTCTATTTGAAGGTGGCCTCTACCACAAATTTACATATGAGCCCTTAGGTGACTCAGGAGTCCTGGAACCATCTGCAGTAGGTACAGACAGTTTCGAGTTGGTCAACAGCCTGCTAGTAGAAATTTCATTTTTTATGCCTCCCCCTTTTTCTTCTTTTCAATTTTGATGGCATGATATTTCCCTTTAAATTGGGTCACTGCTCAATAGGGGATATAGCACCACTGAGATCATTTGGTAGTTTGTCCGTCCCAACTTATGAAGCCAGGTGACCATCTAACTACTACTGCCTGCATGCAGATTCGTACCTCAGGAGTGCCAGATTCACTACTCTTTCCCCCTCACCACAGGACTTGGAAAGTTGGAGGATATTATTTCCTGTGCTAGAAGCCTGTGAGTGATTTCTTTTAATATGAAGAGGCTGGTGCTCCTATAGCAACCACATAATCAAGACAAGCTGCTGTTCTGAAGCCCAGTGGCTGGGGAAGGTCTGAGGTGATTGCAGATGTCCAATTTGTATCAGCCTTCATCCTCTTTCACAGCCTTGAGTTCTAGGAGGCAACTTTTTCTGCCTGATCCACCACTGAAGACTTGGAAGAGTAGGGTTGGGCTGGGGTTGGACTGTGCTTTGATTGGGACCTCCCTTCAATCTGTTAGCCTTGGGTGACCCTACCAGGAGCACAAAGTTTCTAACAGCATATCTCTGAGGATCTTGGAACACACAAGCACCTTCATAGCAAGGTGATGATCCTTGAAGAGGAGAGTGCATTTGCCGACTAGATGACAGGACATTGTAGATAGGGACATGACCAAACTGGGCTTAAAAGAGGAACAAGGACTAGATAGGAATGAATGGAAATGCCATTGATAATAGTGAATAACTGTTGCTGATATCTGCAAAGATGCTCTGGGATGAAAGAAGTAGAAGTTAAAAATCAGACCTTCTTATTCAATAGATCTCTTACCTTTGTTGATTCAAAGTTGTATGCGCTGACTTTAGTGACAGAATGAGTGCATGATGCATTTTACTGCTCTAGAGGCACCAAAACTGGTATGAGGTGGGCAATTGGATTCCATTCCTTCTGGTGCAACACCAATAGGGATGTCTTAAATTGCAATCAATGTCATCTGTGCAAACCCACTGGTGATTACAGGATTGTGGAGAAGACATCTAAAAATCAGTGGTGTTACACAGATGGTGTGATGACGTAACTTGGTTTGCAGAGCCTGTGATGATGCTAATGATGATGTGGAAGATGAAAAGATCTCCACTTGAATATTTAGGTCCAGGCCAAGTTTGTGTAACTCACTGGACAGTGTGTGTTTTCAGTCCCCCACTGAACCCGGTCTATGAAGGGCATGAGTCTGTTAGAAATCCAGGTCAAAACAACTGGTTCTTTTCCTGAAGCAGAAGCAGCTCATGCTCATAGTTCAGGAGCTTCCCGGTTGAATCCTTGGGGTGCTGGTTGAAAGGGTGGCTATCACCTTTAAAGGGCTATCAGTGAGATGAAAAAAAAGAGTCCATTCAACCTGGGAGTGCTTGAGGGAGAAACCATATATTCAGTAGCCCTTCATAACAGAATCTCACACTTTAAACTTTCTGTATTTCATTGACCCCCGCCCATAAAAAGGCGCAGTGCAGTTATCCCCATTTTACAGACAGACAGCTGAGGCACCGAGGGGATAAGTAGCTCGCCCAGGATCCCACAGAAGTATACAGTAAAGCAGAACCTCAAATGAAGCTCCCCGTGTCCTGGTCCTACGTTAGTGCCTATTATTTACTGGATTTCTTTGGCTTTTATTTTTTCCACAATGACCAGTCTGAGGCTTTTCTTAAAAATTACCATGACCAAATAGTCATCCTCACTCTTTCTTGCCCAGTGCCACTGTAGCGCTCAGCAACCAATGGTATGCTCAAGACTATATTTATCTACCTTTCAAGTTGTTTTTGAATTGCTTTTAGTGTCTGATGTTTCCTTCTATGAGACAAGAGAGAGGAAAAAGGAAAGAGTCTATTTCTGCCATGTCTTTCCTTCTGCAACAAATACCCCCTACCCCCACTCTCTAAAGCTTTTGTATATTTAAAATTAGCCTTTTGAGGTGTTCTTGGGAAAGTTAAGCTCCATGCGATGAAACAGTCACAGGGGACCAGGTTGTTTCTGTAAACACGAGGCTGAGTTTACTGAGTCGCCTGGCGGGTGCTCTCGTACTGAATGAGGACAAATGACGTAGGATGCTTCTAAAGAAACACGCCACCACCACCACCAGGGACTCTGTGCTGGATGTTTCAGAGAAAATTGTTTCCCATCCCATCCGGGCCTACAACTGGCAAGCGTTGGTTCAGGCAGTAATTAAGAAAGACCTCACACTCGATTCTGATCTAACTGCCATTGTTTTATGAAAGGCACAATTCAAACACAGGTTCAGAGCCAAAAATAACTTCTGTCTGAAGTTGTTTTTAACATTCCAGTAATTTAGGCCTTTTTTAAAAAAATTGTTGAGGGCTACTATTTAGCAATACCCACTGGGAACTGTGACTTAGCTTTAAAATGCTCTCCAGCACATGTCTAGGTCAGTGATAGCTCTACTTTACCAGAATACACTGAGTAGCTATTTCAATTGCTTCAGTATTGGTCAGTATACTATAAATGCTGCATGGTATGTACCTGATAGAATGACAATATTTGAATGGAGCGCTAATACTCAACAGAATGATAACATCTCAGCCTGCCATAGCAAGGAATTTGCAAAGAAATGCAGCAGAAAAGCAACTGAATATTGCTTTACAGTTCTCCATGGAAACAAAACTCATGTCTTCTGCACCAGAGCACTTTTACTTAAGCTAGAGGAGAATTCCCTTTACCTGAAGATATATTAGGACCTATATTGTGTTCCTATTGGACTGCAGGGGAAATCAAGAGGTCGTCCAGTTCATACCCCCACACTGAGGTAGGACAATGGATGTTCTGTGTCTTACTCTCACACACACGTTCATGCACACATGCATGTCTGACTTTTTGACATTTTGTCCGGAAGAAGGCAATGGCACATATACACTAGCCAGTAGATTTCATAACTTCTTGTCAGGCCAACCTCCCTCTTAGGCTTCTCCAGCCTCCAGTGGTTCAAATCCAAAAATCAGACTCAAAAAGCAATAATTCTCAGGCTTCATCAATTGCACAGTACCCAGGATGAGAGGACCTCAGATAAATAAATAAATGGAAAGGGAGATAAAATTCTCATGCCTTTCCCCCCAATGTTTTTCTGATTTTTTCCACTGCTATTTTAAATGAAAAAAAAAATCAAAATTTTGCAACCTCACAATTTGTGTCTGGGACCAAAGTTCCCAGAGTCTCTGGCCTTAAAGAGCGAAGCCTTGTAACACACAAGTAGCAGCACCTTGTCCGTACCTTTGTTATATAGCAGCACCAGTCTGACAACTAGAAGACCAATTGGCAGTGTGAAAGTTAGGTGCGGTAGGAGTCATAAGGGGTCACAGGCCTGTCAAAATAAATAAATAAATAAATAAATAAAAAGGAAGCCAGTCACAAAGGGGCACACTTTAAACACTGTTTTACTACAAGTGCTACTCTCAGATTCCGCTTGACTTCCCTCCAGCCCCTACACACTTTCGACCACTTTACGCAATGGCAAGGGGTGTGTGGGGTGGGGACATGTATTTAAAGGCTTTGATTAAAACTTCACTTTGTGATTAGGTCATCTTTTAGGTTCAGGGTAGAGTGTGCTACATTTACATTAGTAAACTAGGTGATCCTTAGGAACTTAGCCGGAAGGTAAAGTTAGACAAAGTCAGATCGGCAATAACGTACACATTTTTCACAGAGAGGGTTTTTAACCTTTGGAACAATTTACCAAAGGTGACTGTGGAAGCTCTACCACTGGTGATTTTCTAATCATGACTGGCATTTTTTAAATAAGATATGCTGTAGTTGAAAGAGGAATCCTTTTGGGGAAGCTCCAGAGCTTGTGTTGGACAGATCAGACTAGATGATCAAAATGGTTATTTCGGAGCTTGGAATCAATGCAGACCCAGATTAAGATGGGGACTTTAGAGGCCCAGCTCCCACCGAGACCCACCCCCTGGCTCCAGATCCTAAGGCCGCTGTAAGAGCCAGCCTCCTGCCCCCAACTGCTCCGCTCAGCCCCCACAGTGTTGGCGGGGTTTAGGAGGATGTTGGGAGGATCCCTGACAGTGCTGGGAGGGTGGGCCCCTGGGCCAAGGACAGGCTCGATGATCCAGCCCTACCCCATGTTGGGTGGTCCACCTCTGGGAGCAGGCCAGGCCAGTGTGTGTTTGCTCTGCGTGGGGCAGCCTCTGGCATGGACGCGTAAGACCTAGCGCCCGGGAGCGCCGTATTGGAGGCTGCACTGAGACCAGCTGGCCTTGCCCCTGGGGACAAATCAGCTGGACAGGGGCCAGGGTGGGAGCACCGCAGAGTGTAGCCTCTCCCCTGCGCCCCCCCAGCACCAGCCGGTCTGCAGGTCTCTGTGGTGGGGGGAGCAGGGACACAGGTGGGGGGCCCTGAATCTATGAATTTGTGTGTGAGAGTAGCAATGAAGGCAGGATCAGTTGAGTCTGAAAAACAACTATTCTGGGCCACCCTCAGCGTTTATATTCTTTGTGTTTTTCCTGCTAGGGTGATATGGTATGGTAAATTGAAAAATCACAGAACAGCGCTGGGATTACCTTAACATAGTTGTGAAATTTTATTTGACAATTTTTTTTCCCCCCATGATGTGCTTGAAATCAAATTCTAACCAACTTTCAGAAATCATCATGCTTTTCTGGTATCCTTCAGTATGGACTTTGTTTCTAAGCTAATTAACTGAATGCAGGTGCAGAATAGAACATGAATTGTGGCAATGTAGCATCTTGTTCTGTCAGATACTTTTAGCCAGTAATGACAGAGCAACATACATGGAGTGCAGTTTATACCATATGCATTCAGCCCCATATCTTCATGCACTATACTCAGTGTACATGGACACGTAGTTTTGGTTAGCGTGCATAGATAACTCTACACCCTACTCTGCATCTTAAAACTTGCCTTGGTCATTTGGCAGGCATAAGTCAGGCAAGAAGGAGAAGTGTGAGAGCACCTTAGCAATGCTGGCTCACACTGTAAAATAATTAACTCCTTTTAGTTTCTGCATGACACTGTGCTAAGCAAATATCTAACTGATAAGGAAGAGAATTGTGGAATGAGGCCACTACACAAGGCTTTTAGAGTAAGCCAATTTCTTCTTTGGAGAGGATCTTTCCTTAAGGGATCTGCACAACAAAACACTGAAATTGCAGGCAATATATATTGCTGTCTTTTTGTAATGTTACTACAGGTGATTGACAATTCACTGGATTTTCAGAGATAAGAAGAAAAATGAAACAAAGATACTTGCTTCATTAGTGAACCATGTTGGATGCATCTGCTTTTTTGAGAATCAAAGACCATTTTAAGAGCTAAAATTTGCTCACTTTACCTTTAGGAAAGTTCATTTTAGGAGCTAAAATTTATTCACTTTACCCTTAGGAAAGTTTAAATACATTTTGCCCTGATTTAGGTGTACATGCCCAGAAGCTACAGCAATGAGCTGGATGCAAAACCTTAAAAGAGAAGTAAACCAAAGTGCTAACCTTGAACATTTATTAATCATGAATCAGGACAAAAAAAAAAAAGCCCTGTGCACCATGAGCTTTGCTTACAAACATTAGAGTAAAAGTTATAAATTAGAAGTACTTTTTATTTGCCTTTCTTTTAACCATTAGGCTTTCAAGCTTTGCTCTGTAAACACAAGGGCTAAAAGCTAACTGTGTTTAAAAACAGAAGCAGAGATTGTCAAATACTCACATGGATTCAAGAGCTGGAACTCTATGAAAAACACAGTGACTGTAGGACATGGCTAAACTAGGTAGAGCTTTAAATTAGCTAGACAGGCAGACAAACAGATATATAGGTTTTAAAGCCCCAAAGGACCAGTTTGATCAGGGAGTTTGACCTCCTGCATAACAGGCCAATTAATCTCCAGTAATTCCTGCTTCAAGGCCAAGAACCTGGGTATGAGCCAGCACACTGGATTCTCAGTCAGGGATTGTGACCCTGGGGTGGTCAAACAGCTGTTAGGGGTCACCCTTCTTTTACCTTTTGCAGAATGGGAGGAGCGTTCAGGTAGGGTGGAAGGGATGTTCCAGGATGGTCCCATTATGGAAAAGGTTGAAAGCCACTAAATGAGAGCATAAAAATCAATGCCAGTGAGGTTCAAAAGCATGAAAAATGTATGGAAAACAAATGCATCTTTACTAACGGGTGTTTCCCCAAACTACTAGATGAAAAGGAGGGTGGATGGACTGAGTCTGCACTCTCTGGGCTTGTCCCCACAAGAGGTAAATTGGTGAAGTGACAGTTTTCGTACTAAGGGAGTAATTGGCTGGAAACAGGTAAAAGAGAGGCAGGAGGAAACAACTGGGGGGTGGGAGTGAGGAGTGAGAAAGTTGGGTTGGGTTGAGTTGAGTTGAGATGAGAGGAGAGTGCAGACATTCCTGTGCCCCGTACACAGAGTCTCAGTCACAGGTAAAGACATGGGGGGAAAACCTTATGTTGTGGGGAACAAACACTGCTAAAACAGAGTAAATCAAACGCTCCCTTATCAGGGTGTGTGTGAGGACAATTTGCAGAGGGAATCCAGGCTGAAGGACCCCTGCCCTGACACCTGCTGCTCAGCTTTTTGACCATATCCCGGACAGTTATAGATTCATCTCTCGTTGTCCTGACTACACCCTGAGATCCTAAATTATGGTAAGAAAGCCAACTTGACTTGCAAGAGGGGAGCACCTTGTTCCCAGTTAGCATGCTGTATAATAATAGTCTGTGGCTTTGCTTTTGGCAAGCTTGAAAGCAAACAAATCTTCAGTGGGGGAGAAAGGGGTTATGAGAGGCATGTGTGAGAGGTATACAGTATGTTGTGAAGTAAAGGGTTTTCAAGCAGCTGTAAAGATTCATGGATAGGTGCAATCTCAGGAATGTCCTGTGTTTAAACAAATGGATACAGGATGAACTCCAGGCCGAACTAGAACAATTATTATTTTGGGAGTGCTGAAAGTCACTGTAAACAAAAGTGTAATCCCTGTGCATGATGGAAGCCATGTATTCCACTTTGATTATGATAAAACTTAATAAAAAGTCTGCATCAATGTTTATGTCTGCAGCAAAAAAAAACAAAACAAAAAAAACCCCTTTAACCACAGTCTTCACTACACAATGTTCACAACATGATAGCCATAAAAGGTTTGGAGCAAAGGGAAAAGCAGTGTATGATTGCTTGTCTCTTGTCATTTAGAAAGGTCTTGTTTAGTTGTAAAAACAGGTGGAACAACTGTATTTGATTTCCACTAATCAGTGTAGTCAAAAGCTCCCAAGACTGACTTGTGCTCTGGTATCAGGACCACCTTGAGATGGGGAAGGGACGGTTTGTCCACTTCTCATTTGGTAGAGACCCCACCCCCAATGTAGTGGTGGTGTGATCTGGCACAGGGTGTCACTCTTGTTTGGCCTGGCTATCCCTTGATCTCCATCTCCCAAGGGATGAATAGGCCAATCCAACGTGGTGCTGTGACTCCATGTACCAGGTCACAATGCTCAGAGCAGGGAGTCAAGCAGATGCACACACCTCTACACTTGAAGCCAAGGGGTGTTGCTCCACACCTAGCATCCCAATTCCTTATGCCACTGGCTGTGGTTGTTGGTTGAGGAAGGCAATTTTCAAACAAATATTCTCCTTTAAAGTAACTACTCGTGTTCTCTCATTCTGAATTAAGGGTAGTGTGAGATTCCCAACAACTATTCCTGCATTTATATTGTAGAGATGGGATTAGATCCTATCCTATGAGAGGTTTTGGTTCTGGATTCTCCTTTTTGTCAAAGTGGTTGTGAAAGGGGTCATGGCAGTGCCAGCATTCTCCACGCCACATCATAGTTTGAAGCACCGCCCTCTCCTCAAGCAGCTGTTTCAGTTGGCAGAACTACTGAACCGGTGAACAAGGAGAGAGGGTGGCTGGAAAAGTATTTAGATAATCAAAGCTGGCTGTGGTTCACCCTTCATCTACGGTCTGGAGGCACATACCAATTGCTATTAAAAATTATATATTGCACTTCCTTATTTCAATCCATTCAAGGTTCTTCAAGCAATTTTATAGCCAAAAAAGGAATGAATCCTTGCTCCATTCTTATAAAAAGTCGTCTCCTTGTTGCAAAGAATAGGGGGAATTTGATGCATGGAGTGGGTCAGAACCCTATTTGCAGAGAGTTTGAGGATATGCAACTTCCACTGAACCAATAAAAAAAAAATGTAGTGTGCAAAGTCAGTGGACTGCTGAAACTTCTGAAAACCAGATCCTACCTTAAGTTGTTTAAGGTCACAAATGAGCTGTGTGGCACAGCCAGGAATAGAAACCAGAAGGATCTGGGCGGGTAATTAACTGAACATGAGGTCCTATTATTATGCTGTTGCCAAATGCAATCATGGGATGTATAAGCAGAGTAATCTCGAGTATTTGTAGAGAGGTTATTTTACCTCTGTATCTGGCATTGGTGCAAACGTTGCTGGAATGTCCATTCCTGGCATCCACAGTTGAAGAAGGATGTTGAAAAATTGAAGAGAGCTCAGAAAACAGCTACACAAATGATTAAAGGATTAGAAAATCTACCGTATAGTCATAGAATCAAGGAGTTCAATTTATTTAGTTTTACTGAGAGAAGATTAAGGGATGACTTGATTAGGGTCTGTAGGAACCTACATGGGGAACAAATATTTAATAATGGGCTCTTCAACTAGCAGAGAAAGGTATTATAACATGATCCAATGACTTGAAGCTGAAGCTAGCCAAATTTAGTCTGGAAATAAGGCACACACTTTAATGAAAGTACCAGACTTTCTGAACAACTTAACCAGAGCTGTGATGGATTTTCTGTCACTGACATTTTTTTAAAATCAAGATTGAATGTTTTCCTAACAGGTCTGTTATAGAAATTATTTTGCAGAATTTCTCTGGCCTGTGTTATGCACAAGTTCAAACTAGCTGATCATAATGGTCCCTCCTGGTCTTGGGAACCCATTAATATATGAATCTCTGTGTTTCTGCTGAGCACTGTTCATTGTATTATTCACAGCCTTCCTTTCCCACCTCATTTGTCTATTTTGTCCTCTGTTTGAATCCTCTCTGACATACCAACTGTAATGTCCCTGGGACAGGCATTCTTTTTCTGACTTCTATGTACAGCACCTACCACAATGCAGTCCTGATTCCTGCGTTTTTAGGTTCACTATGAATAATAAAGATAATCTTTTAATGCCAATGCCTGAGCATAAGCCACTGAACATTCCTTTCCTGAAACAAAAAAATCTGTTTGATGATGACCTGAGTTTTCAAAGTTGAAGCTCCTAAATCCACATCCAATAGACCTCTCATCAGTTAGTCTGTATATAGCAAAAGCAGTGAGAGTCCTGTGGCACCTCCTAGACTAACAGATTTCTTCGAGCATAAGCTTTCAGGGGCTACAACCCACTTTGTCATGCATCTGACCAAGTGGGTTGTAGCCCACGAAAGCTTATGATCAAATAAATGTCAGTCTGTAAAGTGCCACAGGACTCTCACTGTCCTTGCACTAATTGTGTCTCCTCAGACACAAGCCATTCCTGGTTCTTGTGTTGCTTGGAAGTATTCAGAATGCAGAGATAGCCTTGCTGTTTAGTGCCATGCTGTGTAGAAGACTATACCTGATGCTTAACTGAGGAGACACAGACTTCACAAGCATATATGCTGGAGTATAATACAACCAGATTTCCTTTCTGACATGGGCTATACAGGAAGCTGAAGGACTGAGAGCTAAATGTTTCACAATTGATAGTTGCTGATGGGCACCCTGACCAGCATTTTTTAATGCGTAGCTGTCTATTGCTTGGTTTCTGCATCCGTGTTTAAACCCCTAAACAGAGTGATCTCAAAAGCACTGAGCATCCGACAACCCTAGATTTGGTAAAGTCCCATCAGCTTCTGAATCTCTCTTACAAGTTTTTGAATTGCTTCTAATTTGTCAGAATCTTCCTGGTATAGAGGAGCATGAAACTGCACACAATTAAGCGCTGGGGGTGGCAACCATGTATTTATCTTGTCACTATTCGCCCACAGCCCAGCCAATGCACTGAAATGGAAAACTCAGTCTCCTTTCTGGGGGTGCTGCAGCAAAGCACCTCTTTGAAACAGCCTTCACTGTAGGTGCTGTCTCGCCAGACTCATTCAGGATTAGAGCCTGGCAGTGGAGTGCCTTCTGCTCAATTCTGTGAACATACAGCTCCCAGCTCCCAGGATCAGGGCCACAGAGAGACGACAGCCTCTCCTTCTGTGACAAGATGGGGCCTCACATGACTTAATTTTATGCTGCTCACTGCCACACCTTTCAATACGGCTGCTCTCCCCGTCTCTCTTTCCCATTTTCATGTGTTCTGGGTTACTTTTGTCCATGCATCTCACCTTGCATTTTTACATGTTGAACATCACACTGCTATTTTCCCTCTGTACTTCTAACCCCCAAATCATAGCTTCCTTTGGAAATACTTCTCCCTGCCCCCAAAAATCTTTGTAACTTTTTCCAGATCCATATCTCCTGTGATTGTCATCATACTTAAATGCTGCCATTTGTTCCCCATTCCCAAATCTCTCAGTCCAAGGTCCTTGGCTCACCAGTATTCACCAGCTGTTAGGGAGGAGTACGGCAAGAGGAATATTTTTTCCATCTTGATTTATTGCTTCTCTTGTGGACAAAGGAAGCATTCAAGTGCCTGTGACCTCTGTGATCAACCAATGGTCCCACTGAAAATATGATCTAACAGCTGAAAAACTGCCCTAGTTTGTCATACCTCCAATGGAGTCAATGGAGCTATGAAAATTCACATTAGCTGAGGAAAGTCCCTGGTGTATGATCATGAAATGTGTCTATGGTCTAAATTTCTTCCTTAGTTATATGAACTCTGTAGGTTCATGTGTGAAGGGGGCTTGGAAGGCACTATGTGGGAGAGAGTAACTTGTACACGGAGGGCTTTATTTGATTTAAAGACACTTGATTGCTTGATCTTGACTCTAAAACCCCCTGCTCTGCTGGCTGAAGACCATGTTTCAGCTAAACATCTTTGGCAGGCCAAGAAGAAGATGACAAGGAAGGATATGGAAGACCAAGAAGTCTATTAACAGACTCTTTTAAGAGAAATTAGAAGAGAAAATAACTAGAAAGCTAAGATCTATGAACATATACCATTGACAAGAAGATGAGGTGAAGAATTGTGTGCACCATCAACCATGTATAAATGGGGAAAAGAGTGAAGAAATGCAGTGAAGTAGGGTGTTAGTCCTTCCCCCCCACAAAGAGTGGGCTTCATCTGGTACAACTTGCTTCATATAAAGTGTCCCACATAAGCACCTAGATACTATACAGGTAGGTAGGATAGATAACCTGGTACTGAATTCACTTCCAGTGACTTCTTTGAAATCTTTTCAAATATAAAATAGCCCATTTTGTATTTCTTTTTTTTTTTCATACATTAGTACTGAGTTTACACTGGATATAAAAAGGTGCTTCGTACTTCTGGAGACCTTCACTCCCTTCTGATTGTCCTCTTGGATTGAAAGGGCTGAATGTTACTGGTGCTGAAATGAGATCATATACTACAGAAGATACCTACTGTTTCTGACCTGTGGAGCGGTTACTAACAAAATGAGTCGCAAGACTGCACTTCATGCTGAAAAAGACAAACTGACAGAATACTGGGTGAGATGGACCATAGGTCTGACCCAGTATGGTCCTTCTGTTCTTAAGTCAGGGCTAGCCTAATAAACCAGAGAGATGAATTAATAAGTACCTAGCCCTTTGAACTTACTACCTGGCATTTTCATTATATGCAAGCAAATGATAAGAAGGCAGAAGCCCTGGAGCCAGACCAACTAATGGAAATAGGAAAACATAGGAATCCACTTGTAGAGAAGATGAAGCGTTATTACTTCACCTTTGCACCATCTGGCTCCCGGTCCTTTGTAGTTTAGGTAGGAGGAAGAACTGCATGGTCTGCCTTCCTTCCTTTACAGGAGGAAAGAGAAACCCCAATGCATGAAGGGTCTGTACACTAAATGTTCATTACTTTTTTTTTTAATGCTGGAGCAGGCTTCCTCTTGTGGTTGTAATTCTAAGCAATACTGACAACACCTCTAGCTTGCCTCTTTCTGCTTCTTTGCTTTGCTCCCTGAGTCAGGGAAGAGGCAGAGAAAACAAGTCTTACTACTTTTCTCCCTGCGGGCTCTGGGGAGGCACAATACAAGATAGACCATTCACCATCATGCACAGCGTGCTATTGGTGCTATGAGGATGTTGGACTGAGGCTGGCCACCGTGTGGTGGTGGTGGTGGCCACAGGAGAATAAGGAGTCCCCTGCACTTAAGTCCCTGCTGACGGGTTCTCAGAACCTCATACAACTACATGGCCCTTACTCCCCCCAGTTGTTTCAGGGTCAGTAGGGTGAACACAATGCCATGTGAGAAGACCCAGGCATGGAGGGGCAGGAAAATGCACCACATCTCTAATGGTTTTGAAGGTGCTGTGCCATACCTAGGTGTCACCAGAAAGATTCTGGCAGAATTTCTCTCTAGAACCTCAACTGCACCATGGTCCCTTCTTTCTCCTCTGCTATCCCTGACAGCACCCAGAACACGTCCTCTCAGAGCATGTCTACTATGCAGTGAAAAGCATCATACCAGCTGATTTAGGCTTGCTGAACTTGGGCAAAGGGGATGTTTAGTTGCAGTGTAGGGGTTTGGGCATGTGGTGGAGCTGTCTAGGACCACGACAGAGGCAAGGGTCCCAGCGCTCAGGCTGCAGCCAGAGCCCAAATGTCTATACTGCAATCAAGCAGCCCATTAGTGTGGCCCCATGGGTCCGAATCAGCTGGCAGAGACCAGCCACATGGGTCTAATCATAACATAGACAGATTTCAGTCACAGGGTGGTCGCTACTCCCTTTCAATGTGCTTGAGGAATTTAAAAGGTTATGGGAGAGATGTCTCAAACCATTTCTCTGTTGTAAGTAGGGGTCACCATATGGAAAGGTTCAGAGCCATTGATGTCATACGCAACGTAGGCCCAGATAACAAGTAATACCATAAAATAATACCCATAGTAAAATGTACACTGTGCTCTCTCCTGAAGTAGAAAACATAGAGGCTTTTAAAAAACAGATTTTCTTTTGCAAACAGCTTTCCAAACATAATCGTCTCCATCCAATACATTTGCATGCATAACCTAGACCAAATCTCTGAACACTGCCTCTGTTAACAGTTCCTTCCCATATACTTGTTGCTTAGTAAACTGAGATAGTAGATGGACTGTTTTCTTTCCAGGAGCTTTTCCTGCACCGGTGATAAAAGATTGCTAGTTTTGCAAGCACTTGCTGTAGATGTGAATCTCTTTTTAGATAAGTAAACATTCCCACAGCCAAAATTCTCCCTTCTTTGCTGAGCCACTCTTTTTCAGAGAGATGAGGGCTGATCGGTCCAAGGCAGAAGTGAGTCTTCCAACTGTCAGTTTAATAACAGATTGAGGTCAATTGCTCACCTCCCATTTTGGATCTGAAGCAGTTGCACACAGTGCAGCAGGTATGTTTTCACTCTGCTTCCACATTTCCCAGCTCAATTTACTTTTTTCATTTTGTAGGATTTTATTTGTCTTTTGCTGTGCTCTTCTATTTTTCACACAACATCCTAATTAGTCACTGTACAGCACAAAAACTGTACTTCATGGGATACCTAGGAAAACATAGTTCTAAAGAGGTAGCCATGTTAGTCTAGTTTAGCAAAACAATCAAGGATGGCACTTTTAAAGACTAACATATTTATTTATTGCATGAGCTTTCATGGGAGAAAATCTCAGTTTATCAGCACTTGAAGATGGGGGAATGTACAGAATGAGAGGAAAATAAATGCAAGGAAGTGTAAGTCATAGGATCAGGGTACACTGTAACAGCAAATCAAAGCAGTTATTAAGATTCAAACACCAGGGAAGGCCATACAGAAGAAGGTGAGGTCAAATCACCTGTTGTAATGAGAAAAAAATCCAAAGCCCTTATTTAACCCTGAAGCAAGTGTCAAATTTGTACATGGATTCCAATTCTGCAGTTTCTCTTTGAAGCCTTGAGATGTTCTTTGTTTGTCTGAGCACAGCTATTAGCAAATCATCAATAGGATGATCAGAAAGATTGAAGTGTCCACCTACTGGTTTTTGAATGTTGTGATTTCTGTCAGATTTGTGTCCATTTACTCTTTTGCACAGAGACTGTTTTGTTTGTCCAAACTCTAAGGCAGGGGGGCATTCTGGCACATTGGTGGATGAGCAGGTCAATGAGCCCTGGATGTTGTAGCTGGTTTGATTACTGGTAGGTCCTGGGATGGTGTCTTTTGTGCAGATATGTGGGCAAAGTTGGCAGTGTGGTTTGTTGCAGGGATATGTGTCTGCTTTAATGGTTCTGTTGTTAGGTCTGTAGTTGTTGGTGAGTATTTGCTTAAAACTGGGGGGGGGGCTGTCTGTAAGTGAGGAGAGGGCTGTCTCCTAAGGCTTGAGAGTGCTAGGGATCATCTTGTAGAATTGGCTTTAGATCCTTAATGATGTGCTGTAGAAGTCTGACTTGTGGGTTGCAGGTGGTGACTAGTGGCGTCCCGTTGTTTTCTTTCTTGGGCTTCTCCTGTAGTAATTGACTTTGGGGTACCTGCCTGGCTCTATCTATCTGTTTCTTCACTTCCACAGGTGGGTACCTTAGTTTTAAAAATGTTTGATGGAGATCCTGAAGGTGTCTGTCTCTGAATGATGAAGCAACTGTGGTTGTATCTTAGGGCTTGGCTGTAGAGAGTGGATTGCGTGATGTGTTTTGGATGAAAGCTCGAGGGATGTAGGTTACTATAGTGATCAGCAGGTTTTTGGTTTATGATGGTGTTTATGTGCCCATCCTTAATTTGTACTGTAGTGTTTAGAAAGTGGATCTCCGGTGTGAAGGGTTCTAGGCTTAGTTTAACTGGGGAGCAGAAATTGTTGAAATCTCTGTGGACATCTTCAAGGGCTTCCCTACCATGGATCCAGATGATGAAGATGTCGTCAATTTAGCATAAGTAGAGGAGAGGTGCTTTGGACTGAGACTTGAGGAAATGTTGTCCTAAGTCACCCACAAAAATGTTGGGATATTGTGGGGCCATGCGGGTACCCATAGCAGTGCCACTGACTTCAATGTATAAATTATCCTCAAATCTGAAATGGTTGTGGGTGAGTCTGAAGTCATATAGTTCAGCCACAAGGTTAGCTGTGGCATCATCTGGGATGGTTCTTCTAATAGGTAGTAATCTGTCTTCACGTGGGATGTTGGTGTAAAGAACTTCTATTTCCACAGATGGTGTTTTCTGGAAGCTCACCAATGGACCAGATTTTTCTCAGGAAGTCTGTGGTGTCTCGAAGATAGTTATGAGTTTTGATAGCATAGGGTCTGAGGAGGGAGTTCACAAAGCCAGATAAGCCTGCTGTAAGAGTACAAATGCCTGAGATGATAGGACGCCCTGGGTTTCCTTTCTTTTATGGATTTTTGGTAGTAGATAGAATAACAGTCTCTGCACCTGACACCATAAGGTCTAAGGTCTTGATAATGTGGTTTCTCGCATAGGAGTGAACAGCTACACTCGGGTGGAACTACACTGGAGTCTGCTGACAGGCATACAGTTCTAGTATTGGGCCCTAAATATTAGACCTGACGCAACTGATGGAGATGACAAGGAGTAGGAATGGGATGGGGCACTGGAGAATGTTACTGAATAGCAAACTATTAATGCAATAGTAATGTGAGAGCAGGTACTCTGGGGATTGTGACTAACTCATTTTTGCAGAAGGACAGTCTGGGTATATAATGAAATAATTATAACAGTGCTTAGGGATTTTTCCAGCATATTTCATCTGTAAATCTCAAAACACTTTACAAAAGCGGGTCTTTATCATCAGCCCCTTTTTGCAGATGGGGAAACTGAAGGCACAGAGAGGGGGCAGTGATTTGTCCAAGGTCTTCAACAAAGCTGCGATGAGAACCTTGTGTTTTCTGAATCACAGACCAGTGCTTTAGCCAATAAGCAACACTGCCTACCACCTAATTGCTATCTCACTTAATCAATTCCCTATCCTTGCTGGACTTCGGGCATTGGAGCTCCTGTGTCCCTCCTGTTCTCTGCCTGTGGTCCAAAAGGGAATTCTCTGGCCTAACTGTGGATGTTGGGCTTGGTGAGATGATGGCCAACCTCATGAAATACAGGAGGTTTGTTTTTACATGATCAGATGGTCTCTTGCGGCTTTAAACTTTGTGAGTCTATTTGCAACTACTTTCTTCAAGACATGTACAAATGCTGAGGTTTTGGGGGATTGTTACACTGTTCATGACAGAAAATACCTTCATTGTTCACTGCTATTTGAAGGATTTCCACATATTGTGCTAGAAACAGGCCTATTATCACATTTTATTATAGAGGGGGCCTGATGCCAGTCTTGTTCCACTTTTACAGAGGTGTAAGTCCCCTGATTCACAATTGCCACTGTTTTCCATTTAAGATCAGTCCCATAAAATTAGGAGGATATTTTCATTGGGTAGATGGCAAAGGAAAAATGAAGCTAGGAACTATGAGTTCATAGAATTTATTTCTGGCTGAATATTTTATTCTAAGTATAGTATGCAGTAAGAAGAGAAAAGAAAATAGGAATTTTGAGTTCTCAAAGATTTTATTATGAATCACTTGAATTTCACTTTGGCAAATGGCACTGTAAAACCATGAAAATACCATGTAGATCTTTTCATTTCTCTACAGAATGGACTAGACACATGACTGAACAAAACACTTGATAATTTAAAGCTGACAGAACCTGGTCCAGATACACTTTATGTGGCTCTATGGGTTTAGGGATTAGACAATTATTATTAGCGATTAGGTGATTATGGCTTTATGGGTTTAGGAATTAGGTGATTCTAAGATTTCAGAAAACGGCACGGCTTTAATGCCAGAGTGCAGATTGATGGCTCAGCAGAAAGGGTCTTAATACATAAATATGGCATATGGGAGTGTCCATCTGCTTTTTAAAGTACATGCTCCTCAAGTGAAAACACCTGAAAGATGTAGACAAGTTGGAAGGAATTCAGAGAGTAACAGAAAAGAAATAAGGGCTATGATTTATGATGAAAGTTCAGGTATATAAAACATTGCCAAAGAACAGCTAAGAAGTAATAAAAGGTGGAAATACCACCAAGGGAAAGGATTGTAAAGGAGGTATAACTAAGAACATGGAATGGAGCCCAAGTTAAAACTAAACTACAATTTAAAAATCAGCAGCCACTCTCTTAAACAGTTAATACTTTCAGATTCTGGAATAGCCTTTCGAAGGAAGGAACACTGAATCACTTGAGATATTAAAACTGGCCTGGAGAAAGTTCTAGAAAAGACATTGTAGGTAACAATCCTGCAATGTTAAAGCAATTCAATAAAAGCAGGCATGTATCTGGGCTAAGACATACCTATTTACCCTGTTTGATGCTTTTGTCAGGAGTTAAATCTCCTCCAATATAATGACATTGTTTCATAAATAATTATAATCATGAGTAACATCAGGCTGTTGAACACCACCCAAAATACACCCATTACACTTCCTCTGGATTTTGTCCAACCCTTCCACTATTTTCATGAAAATTAAATTTCCTTGCATGAGCACAAGAGGCAAACACTTAGTATTTTCCCATTCACTTTGAGTAATGTCCTGGTTTTTTAGTTATGAGTTGTAACTGCTTCCTGTTACAGGACATAACAGGGTTCAGATGTCGTTTTGGGACATAGGGTATCTAGGAACATATCTCCCATTCAAGGCGAGAAAACATACAGGAGTCAGGCAGAAAAATCCATAGATTTCCACCCATAAGATATTCTATAGATTGGTCTGTGGCAGAGGTGCTTCCCAGTGTTACAGGAAAGGCTCGTCTCTCCCAACTGCTGGTGGCCCAAGATCTGTGTGGAAATCCTATGAATCTCAAACCATCCACTGAAACTTAGCATTTCTTAAATGGGAAACCATAGTCCTTCTGGGTTTGCAGCACTGGTGACCACACACTTCGTTTTCCAGGGGAGGTTGACACAGGCATGTCAAACATTTTTATGCTGAAATATCCCCTCAGTAGAGAAGAGGGGAGAGGTTTATGTTGCCAGAAGCTGCGATCTCACCTCCTATGCCCCCGACTCCCTTGAAGTTTCCCATCATACCATGGGACCCATCTCTGTGGTTGAAGTGCAAATAAGTTTTTCCAGGGAGAGAGAAGGGGAGCATTCTAATTCACTTCTGCTCTCCTGGTATCACCCTTGCCTTACTCCAGATCTATACTAATTTATTCATCTCCCCAGGGCCAGTAGAACTGGAGGTGAGTCTTATTTTGCTCCTGGAGTTCTCAGAACAGGAAAACACTCATTTCCAAGGCATCTCAAGTCCTGTGAGAATATCCCCATTTGTAGTGGTCTGAGAATCCAATTAATAGCTAGGCTTTGTAGGGCTAGTAGGGCTATCTCGGAAACGCACCCTCTTGAGATGTTTTTGTGGAACTGGAAAGAAGCCTGACTAATGCAGCAGCCCCTGGTAGCTCTTCAGAGGCATAAGCACTTAAAGGAATAAGAAAATAGAGGAAGAAAATCACCATATGAAGGAAAACAGTGAAATACCATCACTCACTGTTAGTAACAAAGCAGCCTTCCAAGGACAAGGGAAATAAAGTAAGATGGGAGCTTAAGGAAGCAGTGAAATCTCCCACAGAAGCACTATATTCTAAGTCCTTTCCCTCAGATGCCAGCTGTGTCCTTCGTCCTGTCCAGGAAACATCTCTGAAGTCATGAAATCATGTCTCATTGACATAAATGGACCCCTCCAGTGGGCTCATTTTCCCTACGTGGCTTGCAGGCAATAAACCTTTTAAATATGTAGCCAAATAAAAAAATCATATCGTGGATGTTAGTCATCCACAGGCAATGACTGAGCACAAATGCCAGCCCTGTGCGGATAGCCCCCATTGTCAATAATGAAGGATGACTCTGCAAATCCTAATCAAATAAAGTGTAGAATTTAAACTCTCCAGGTTCTGTCGGGGTGGCATTCATCTACGAATGTGTAGAGGTCCTACACTGAAGTCCTTCTTGAGACCTCAAAGAGGACTCAGGTGGGATTTATATGATGCACAGACAGCAGGGGGGCCCCTGTTCAGAGCTGAATTGCATCCTCTGCCATTAGTGGAGGAGTAAGTGGGCAAGTGCTAAAGAAAAAAAAAAAAGACATACTGTGTCACTGACATGGTATTTCTTGTCCTACTACCATAAAAGTTTCTGCCTTCATGTTCCCTGCAGCTAGAATCACTGCACGCTTTGGTTAGCTGGGCCAGGTGACCCCTGAGTCTCTTCTTTTCCATTGTGGTATGTTTTTTTACAAAAACCTTCCCAATTCCTGAAGGAAGAGTTACCTGTTTGCCAGGTGTCCCAAACATTAGTGGTTACCTTGTGACATTCTATAGAGATGAGCTATGTCTACTGTGCAACATTCACACCCTTGATCTAGCATAAAAGGGACTGAATGGTACCAAACCATTACTAAAAAAACCCTTGTCTGTCTTTTTTTTTGGCCCCTCTAAACTGGAAAAATAAGTACTGTAGTGTAAGACTTTCACATCTAATATTGGTGGAAAAGATGTGTGCAAAACACACTGAGGAAACAGTTCAACTTCATTTTATCCTAGTGGAGATGTTACCCTGCTGCTCCTGCCAATTTAGACCAAACTTAACTTCAGCTGATCATGCACATTATTTTAACCAGTTGGCACTCTATGTTAACCTGCCTTTGTTTCATAGATTTGAGGCTAGCATACACCACTCTGATCCTCTAGGTTGCGTCTCTGCATTACTCAGGCTGTAATTTTTCTATTCAGGGGCTCCTGCCTACAGTGATACAGCTTGGGGTTAAGTTAAAATACAGCTCTGAGAAAGTCACCCCATTTTGATTGAAGGACTCCATGTGCTAGGGAGCTAATTTACGACATCCCTTAGTAATCTGTGCCAGTGTTTCTACCTTGAAACTTCATTCTCTTTCCCCTTTCCACCATGGACCTCTCAGCTCAAGCAAAAACAAGAGAAGTACGGCAGCATGTTAAAGATTAAGAAATTTCTTCAGGCATAAGCTTTTGTGGGCTACAACTCCCTCTGTCAAATGCTCAAGTAGAGGACTTTGCAAGTAGTGCTTAGGAGGAGGAAGACACTAGGTGAAAGTAAACACAGAGGTTCAGTCAATGTGTGCACTTCAGCCCCCCCAAGAACAGGGTGGGATTAAGGCAATGGGTTTAGGGGATGAAGTCACTGGTCCCAGCCTAAAGGGAGACCTGGTGGCTCCCAAGACTCTGGCCAAGCCAGCCTCAGTGGTGGACTACTGCTGCTCCCCTTCAGCCGAGCTGCTCAACACCCTGGGTGGCTGCTCACCAGCCAGCCTAGAGGCAGGGAAAGAATATTTTAGCCTTTGTCCTGCCTCTCCAGTGACCATGCTAGCTTGTGCTTGCCTGCATCCCCCTGCAGCCCAGCCCCATCCATCCCCTCAGCAGCACCAGCCCTAGAGCCCCTGACCCCACTCCCAGCATAGAGGGGCAGCACAAAGGTGGGTAGTTTCACCCAAGATCTTCATCTAGCCCTGCCCTTGAAAATACCTCTGGTAAATCTCCTCCTCTGCCTTAGCTTACCTGTTACTAAAGGGGTGAGCCACTGAAAGGCTAATAGGCATCAGCTGACTGTACTGAACTACCTGAAGCAAAGCCCTGGTGGTAAATGAGGGAATGGGCAACACCTTAGTGGTCCCCCAGAAAGGCATAAAGCCTGGATCAAGAGCCTGAGCAAGGGGAAGTTGTGGCTTAGGTATAGCTGGGGGGGGGGGTCGGTCTGCCTGCCTGCCTGCCTGCCTGCAGGAGCTTGAGAGAAGGGGAATATTTCTGAGCTCCTCTTAGACCCCAAACAAGCCTAGAGAAGGTGGGGCTGGAAGTGGGCTAAGCATTTTTGGGAAGAAGGTTTGTTAGAAGCACTGCTAATTAAGGAGTATGGGTGGTTAAAACACCAGGATTCCTGATTAGCCTGTATGAGAGAGGAAGAAAAAGCCTGAGAAAAGGAGTGGACCTTTGCAACCCTGTAAAAACACCCAGTTAAAACCCTAGTGCTGAGCAATGACTAAGCAGATGGCAAGCTCTCATGGTTCTCTCCTTGCTATCCTTCTAAACTCCTTTCTTGCATCAGCTGTGCCCCCTACTCCCACCATTTCCTGCCCCAACAGCAACAAACTCAGATAAGAAGCTCAGTTCTGCCAATCATCACTGCATATATTTGTGTGTTGTTTTCCCATCCTCATCTGTCTGTCCCATCTTGTGTTTTTTAGATGGTGAAGCTCTCTGAATGAAGGGTTGTGGCCAGGATCACAAAGGGGTTTGGGTACCTAACTGCTATCATTAGGTGAATACATGCTTTTTAGGATCTGGGTTCTGTGTCTTTAGCTGCATTTATGTAATACATGGCACAACAGGGCCAGGGCCATGACCCTGACCCAGCAGTATGCTAATAGAAATGTTCTGTAATAATCACATATCTCTGAAGATTGCAGCTTGGGATGCGTGCTGTGGCTGATTGAGGAATTTGAGAGGCAGGCTGAGCCAGTATTTGCTTTAATACAGTTTACCCCCTTTGAGGTATCTGGTGGAGTTTGTTCAAGTCTGCTAAATCCTATTATCTGGATCATCTTTCTGAATACATCCAGCAGCACATCAACTTCTTTTACCACTGACAATCCAGGCATTATTGTGAGTCACATTAATTACTGGGCCAAAAGCCATTATTCTGGAGAATTTGCAGAACACAGTTTAACCTCAGCTGATCAGCTGCATCTTAGATGACCAGTTTGCTACTATAGGGCACTGGCTTACAGGACCAAACCCTGAAGCCCCAGCCTACCAGGTGTATACCTGGTATATCTCTTCTAGCTCCTCCTTTCTCCTCACAGATTGTAGAAGCTGTGCAAGCTACATCTTTCTAAGCCATGGGAGGAAGAGGCACGTTATTTTCCCTGGTCCCCTGTATTCATGTTGTCCTGCTGTCCTCTCTCCTGGACACTTTTTTGTCCTTCCACACAAGCTGGTGAAGGGGATTCACTGAGATTTCCCTCCCTCCTCACTACTTATGAAAGTAAGGTGTGGGTTCAATGTCTGCCTCCGGGGGTGGTGCTGGTCATTATGGAATACAACTGTGGTCTCTTCTTTTACAGCAAGGGGGGCTACAGCAAGCCCTATTTACACCTTGCTTTGCTGTCTGGTCCTGAGGCTTGTTACACATGCTTGTAATCTTGTCAGGGGTCTGGCTGATGGGAAGAAAGGAATCACAAGTTACTAGAGCTCTTCATCTTTACAGAAACAACAACTTGTGGAGCCACAGACGCAATAAGATGACTTGCCAAACAAAAGGATTCACCTGGGTTGTTGCAGAGTCAACTGGACATGCATAACTTTAGGAAACAGGCCACTTAATTGTGTTAATTGACTTCCTCTCAGGGTAATAGAGCTGCGAGTCACGAAAATAAGTTTCTTTCCCATACCTCATTTATCCACTTGGCAGCCCACTTTTTTGCTAAATTGGCAACAAAAGAGAAGATGAAATATAGTGTCGATGAGTATAAAGTAAGGCACAATGGGGAAAAAAAACCCCACATATACATACAAAATGTACTGCTGAGGAGAAGGAGGAAAGTCTCAGGGAAGGAGAACAAAAATTGGAGCGGAGGCAAATTATCTCATAGTTGGGACCCTTCTTCCAGATGATGTCCTGGTTTCCTCTCTCACTTGAGAATACCTCTCTTGGGGAGGGAACTCCAGTTGTTAGGAAAAGACACGTAACAGTAGTGGAGGACGTGATCATTAGAAACCTAGGTAGCTGTATTTGTGATGATTGGGAGAATGGCAGGGTGATTTACCTGCCAAATAAGAAGATTGCAGAGGCTTTCTAGATGGATGTATGTGCAGTACTGGGGAGGAACCATTTGTGGTACATATAGATACTGATGACATAGGGAAGGATAGGAGACAGGTCCTACAGACCAAATTTAGGCTGCTAGGTAAAAGATTGAAGTCCAGGGCCTCCCTGCTAGCATTTTCTGAAATGCTTCCAGTTCCATACACAGGAGCAGTTAGACAAATGGAACTACAGGATCTCAATAGCCATGTCCACACTGTGGCTTTAAGTCTACTTAAGGGCCCTTAAGTCAACTTAAATAAAGCCCAGGCCATACTGCAAGCCAGCAAAGTCAACTTTCCCTGCCACTGAAGTCAACTTTATAATTTCCACTTATAAAGTCAACTTTACTGTTAAGTCAACTTAAGGCAATGTGGCCAGGAGTTGCCTTAAGTCGACTTAATTGGCCTTCTAACTATATAAAACATGGGGATGGGGGCTGGAGAGAAGGCACAACACAGCTGGGAGCATTCCCAGCTGTGTGCACCACATCCAAACTCATATTCCCCCACTTGATCTGACATCTTTCCGCCTTCTCAGCCTGACCCAGCATTTCCCCTGCTTCTCAGCTGGACCCGGCATCTCTCCCTGGTTCTCAGCCTGAACCGGCATCTGCCCCTATTCTGAGCCCAACCACGCATCTGCCCCCATTCTCAGCCCAAACCGGCATCTCTCCCTGCTTCTCAGCCCGAGCTGGTACCTCGCCCATTCTCAGCCTGACACTGCATCTCTCGTCTTCCCCCAACCTGATCCGACGTCTTTCCACCTTCTCAGCCTGACCCCTCATCTCTGCCCTTCTCCAGCCCAAGCCTGTGTCTGTCTCCCCTTCTCCAGTCCACCCCCTGTGTCTCTCACCTTCCCTTCTCTGCCCAAACCCATGTGTCTCCCCCCTTGCTCTTCTTTGCCCAACCCCGTGTGTCTGCCCTTCCCAACTTGACCCCCCTGATATTGTTGTAAAGCAAACAAGGAGTCCTGAGGCACTATTTAAGACTAACAAATTTATTTATTACATGAGCTTTCATGGGGGAAAATCTCACTTTGTCAGATGGTTTGAGGATGGGGGAACTTACAGAATAGGAAGAAATAAATACAGGGGAGTGTAAGACACAGGATCAGGTCACACTAACAGCAAATCAAAGCAGTTGTTAAGATTCAAACACCAGGAAACAGTACATAGAAAGAAAGAGAAAAACCTGCTAGTTCTTTCAGATTAGATTGTGTGAAAGCAGGATTAAATCATGACTATGGATTTCGTTCCCATTATAATAGTTGATTTGACATTACCTTCCTCTATGTGCTGTTTCCCAGTGTTTGCATCTTGACACTGCTGTGCCCTGTCTCTGCACTAACAATTGTCCTGTGGCACCTGGTCCAGAGCAGGAAGAGTCCAAGCAATGCATGGAGGGTGTGGAGTGCTGTGCTGGCACATTGCTGGGCCACATCTGGCTCCCTGACCTCCCTAGGCTCCCTGGTGCCACACACAGTATGGAGGGTGATGTGGGTCACTCACCTTCTGTAGTAAAGGAGTGGCCGGGAGAGAGGGGCACTTCTGCTGTGGTGTGCTGTGGGCAGCTACTCACAATGAACCACTCCTAGGGCCAACCTAGCAGCTGCCAGTGTCGATGTGGGCAGTCTCTTGGCATTTTGAGAGTTGATGCTCTAAGTCGACTTAATAAGGTCTACTTTAAGCCGGTTTAAAGTAAACTTTGTTAAGCTGGCTTAATAAAGACTTGTAGTGTGCACATAGCCAATGTGTGGATGAGACCATGATAGATGGATGAGGAGTTTAGATTGATTGGAAACTGGGGAATGTTTTGGGAAAGGGAAACCTATACAGCAGCGGTGGCCAAACTTATGGAAGACAAGAGCCACGCAAGTTGATTATTAAACTTTTGAGAGTCACACTGAGGCATAGTCATATACTTTTACCAACTCCAAAATTACAAATTTAAAATTCACTGGACACTTTAATTTTATTGTAAAAAGAGGGCAGATTCTAATAATTGCTTAAGGTTACCACGAAAACTAGGCCTATACAGTAAAAACTTAGCTGTCGCTCCATGAGGAAGACTGCAGGATAGTGGGCAATAACCATGCCGTGCTTCTCCCCACTGTCCTGACTGTGCAGCACTTCTCTCTGCTGTCCTGACCCCCTACCTAACCCCCAGGCCCTGATGCTGGCTCCTCTGGGCTGACTTCCCCCCCCAAGATCCCCTTACCTGGGCCCTCTGGTGGCTAGGCACAGGCTAGGGCTTGCTCCTCTTGCTTTAAGCTCTGCACAGGCTTAACATCCCATATGGCCACTCTGGCGGCTAGGCACAGGCTGGGTCTCTCCGCTGAGCATGCTCAGAGCGTGCTCAGGGTAGAAGCTTTAAAACTTCTAGGCTGGGGCTGCTTTCCTCTCTCTGACACACGTATAATCCAAGCATGCTTTTTAAAGTTGATTTTCAGGCTCAAAAAAATTAGCTTATACAGAAGTATATACAGTAATCTTTATATTAATAGAAGAGAAAGCCTGGCAGATGTTTGCATTTGGGAAATTACTTTAAATCAGTTCAAGAAATTGATTTGCTGACATTTTCCCGCGAGCTGCACTTTTTCATTCAAGACCTGCGTTCAGCTCCAGAGCCACAGTTTAGTCACACCTGCAATATAGTAAGGATAGCATCCACCTAAATCAAAGTGAAACTGCATTGCTGCACATAAAATTAAAAAGGACATGGAAGTTTTTAAAATAAGGTTGGAGGGAATTGGGTATGTGTGGAGGAGAAGCACATGGTTCAGACAGAGATGTCCTTTAGATGAGGATCAACTAATTGAGGTTCTTTATATCCTAGTGAGTAAGAGAAGATGGAAGAGGATAAAATGTGGGTAGGATCTGATGAGATACCATCAAATGAAAGAGTCTCATTCAATTACATCACATAATGGTAGACAGCTAAGAAATTATAGGAGTTTCATATTAAGTGAGGATATTGATGTGCTAGCAATCTCAGAAATTTGGTGGAATGAGGATAATCAATGGCAACAGTAATACCAGGATATGTATTATATTATGACAGAAAGAAATCAACAATAATAGGGGATTCAACTATGCTGTTCTTAATTGGGTATATATCACCTTAGGATGAGATGAAGAGATAAAGTTTCTTGATACCTTAAATGACTATCTCTTGGTGTAGCTAAGAGCTTCCTTAAGTCAAGGAGTCCTGCCCCTAAAGTTGACTTTAAGGGTTAAGTCGAGTTTATAAAGTCGACTTAACACAAGGTGGCCATTCAAGTTGACTTTATAAAGTTGACTTAATGCAATGGGGACTCACTAAGTCAATTTAATAAGGTCTACTTAAAGTCGACTTTAAGTAGACTTTATTAAGTTGATTTAATAAAGTCGACTTAGCTTTTGTAGGGTAGACACAGCCAAGGAAGATTAGACTATTGTTGGGAAACTAAATGATTTTTTTTGTATCTGTTGTTATGGTAGTGGATATGAAGGAGATTACCAAACCTGAACCATTCTATTTACCTGACAAATCTAAGGAACTATCCCAGTCTGAGATGTCATTAGAGGAAGTTTTTTAATAAATTGAAAATTTAAACAGTAGTAAGTAACTAGGACTAGATGGTGTTCATCCAAGGGTTCTGAAGGAACTCAGATGTGAATCTGCAGAAGTACTAATTGTGGTATGTGGCCTACCATTTAAGTCAACTTTTGTACCAGAGAACTGGAGGAGAGCTAGTGTGATGCCAATTTTTAAAAATACTTGCCACATGTGATCCTGGTTTTTATAGGCTGTTAAGCCTAACTTCAGTAGTAGGCAAATGGGTTGAAACTATTGTAAAGAACAGAATTATCAGACAGATACATAAATATGATTAGTTGGGGAAGAGTCAATATGGTTTTTGTAAAAGGAAATCATGCCTCACCAGTCTATTAGCATTCTCCGAGCGAGTTCACAAGCATTTATACAAGACTGATCCCGTGTACTCTACTCAGATTTTTAGAATGCCTTTGACAAGATCCCTCAGCAATGGATCTTAAGCAAAGTAAGTGGTCATGGGATAAGAGGGAAGATCTATTCCTGGATTAGTAACTGGTTAAAAGATAGGAAACAGAGGGTAGGAATAAATGGTTACTTTTTAGAACTGAAAGAGAGAAAAAAACGGTTTCCCCTGTGATCTGTACTGGGACCAGTACATATTCCAAAATTATCTGGAAAAAAGAGGTGAAGACGTAGGTGGCAAAATATGCAGGTGATACAAAACTATTCAACATAATTCAATCCAAAGTGAACTCCAAGGAGTTATAAATGGATTGCACAAAACTTGGATGACTGAACAACAAAATGGCAGATGAAATCCAGCATTGATAAATGGAAGTAATACACATTGGAAAACATAATCCCAATTATACCTACAAAATGATGGTGTCTAATTTAGCTGCTACCACTCAAGAAAGAGATGTTCATGGTGTTCTCTGAAAACATCCTCTCAGTGTGCAGCAGCAGTTAAAAAAGCTAACAGAAAGCTTGGAATCATTAGGAGAGGATTAGATAATAAAACAGAAAATATCATATTTTGTCTCTTTATAAATCCCACATCCCATATGCTCACATCTTGATTACTGCATGCAGATCAGGTGGCCCCCATTTCAAAATAGATATTGTAATTGAAAAAGATACAGAAAATACAAATAAAATGATTAGAGGTATGAAAAAAAACTTTTCTATGATGAGTGCTTAATAAGAATGGGATTTTTCAGGTTGGAAAAAGGAAGACCAAGACTGAGGGGATATAAAAGAGGTTTATAAGTCATGACTGATGTGGAGAAAATAAATGAAGAGTTTATTCCTGACAAAAATTTGGTGTCATCAATTGATATTAATAGGCAGCAGGTTTAAAATGAACAAAAGGAAGTGTTTCCCATAACATAGCTAACCTGTAGAACTCCTTGCCTGAGAATGTTGTGAAGGCCGACTCTAACAGGTCCATCAAAAGCTATTAGCGAGGATAGGCAGGAATTGCTGTTTGCTGTAGGCTGGTAATAATTAATAGAATGGATCTCTTGATGATTACCTATTATCTTCATTCCTTCTGAAACACCTGGCATTGACCACTGTTTGAAGACCAGACATTGGGCAAGATGGACCATTGATCTGAGCCAGTATGGCCTTTCTTATGATCTTATTTTATGTTCTAACTAGAACTCAATAGGCCTGGCTTTATTTCCCAGCTTTGCTACATTCTCACTGTGTGATGCTTGGCAAATTCTTTAATCTGTCTTTGCCTCAGTTCACAGTTTGTAAAATCAGAACTAAATCTCTCTCCCTTTGGTGTCCATTTAGATTCTACGCTCCTTCAGGAAAGGTCTTTTCCTGGCTGTGCATTTATACAGATCCTATCCCTATGGAGCCTGCTTTTCATTGGGGGTTCCATTTTTAATAGAAATAACAAAGAAAAAATAATAAGCTGTTCATGTAGCCCAACATACTGGTTTCTCAGGAGCAAGGCTCGGAGTCGGTCAGTAAGCATGGGTATAGGCACGGTGGTCTTAATGAATCTCGGCCCAGGGCAAAAATCAATAATGGAGTCCCCTACACCATATGAGGGTGACTTTTGCCCCCCATTCTCACCACCACCATTACATCTGCCTCCTGGTCCCACCATGGGCCCCACTGCTGGCCCTGCTTCTGGCCTCCCTGCCCCACCAGCCCCTTTGGTCCTGTTTCTGACTCCCTGCTGCTGACCCCCTCCACTTAAGGAGCCCTACCTACCCCCCAGCCATGCCACCTTGCCCCCACAGGTGAGGGGCCTGCTGAGCATGGAGCCCTGGGCAAATACCCAGGCTGCCCCCATAGCTAAGACTGCCTATGGGTGCACCACATTAGCACTTCATTTGTGCTGCCTTCTTGTTCTAGAGTATCTGAGCCTTCAGTTACAAATAACCAACCAAGCAAACAAACAATCAGAAAAGGCAATCTGTTCCTCATTTGGCTGTGGAGATGGCCCTGAAGACATGAACCAATTGTAAGTGATGGAGAACCTGGAAACAATAGCTCTGAGAGGTGCCAGTTGCTTCACTTATCCCAGTGAGGGCTAGCTCAGAGGCCTGATCACAGTAGTCTAAATGGTCACATGGTTTCCTCTTTTTCACTGCCCATGGAAACACATTGGAAAGGAGAAAGGAGATGGTGTCATGAACACTTCCTCATCCTACTCTGAGGGAGAAAAAAGTGAGAAAGCTTAAAAGTGAGCTCCTGCTTTTTTTCTCCCTCACCTAGTCAAGACAGAGACAAACTTAAGGAGTCCAAGAGAGTCTGCTTGGTCATCTGAACACTTATCAGGGGGGAAACAAAGATCAAGGAGCCCAGTAGAAGCCCTGTTTTTTGTTTTTGTTTTTTCCCCCCTCCTTCTGTAGCATGGGGCACAGGTCACTTGTGGTGGAGTCTTTGTACCTTGAGCTCTTAAAACCATGATTTGGGGACTTCAGTAACTCAGTGATAGGTTACAAGTCTATTATAGGAGTGGGGGTTGAGGTTCTGTGGCCTGCAGTGGGAAGGAGGCCAGACTCACTGGTCCTCTTACTTCTTTCTGACCTTAAAGTCTATGGCTATGCCTAAATTAGAAAAAGTTAGTTCAAATTGTTAATTCAAACTAATAAGTTTGAGGTTAGGTCAAACTAACCTCAAACTTATTAGTTTGAATTAACAATGTGCACTAATTTGAACTAACATTAGTTTGAGTTAGTCCACTTCATTAATTTGAACTAACTGCCCTTAGTTCAAACTCGTTAAGTTCAAAATAAGGGTTAGTCCTACTCTTCAGTAAAACAAAGAAACAAACAAGGAGCCCTGGCACTTAAAGACTAACAAATTTATTTTTTTGCATGAGTCTGTAAGTGCCATAGGACCCCTTGTTTGTTTGTTTGTTTGTTTTACTGAACTAGAATAACACAACTACCCCTTTGGATCCTAGTCTTCGCTGTCCTTAGTTCGAACTAACAAATGAACTAAGGGCTTAGTTTGAACTAACTGGCAGGTTTTACTAGTTTGAAGTAAGTGTCCACGAGTTCGAATTAAGGAATTTCTTAGTTTGAACTAAGGAAAGCCTAGTGTAGACAGATAAAAAGTTAGTTCAAACTAAGCCTCCTAAATCTGAACTAACTTGCTAGTGTAGACATAGCCTATCAGTCTAAGATATTGAGTCAAGCTGGACATCTGAAGGCCTGTTGGGCAGCCAGGATCAAGAAGCCTAACTGGACAAAAGAGCCCTACCTATGGAGGCCAAGCCTGAGAATCCCAGCAGAAACCATGCATACTTTCAGAGCCCGGGGAGCACACTTGGTCATATTTTGGACACCTGTGCCATCCACTATGAGCAGTGTGTTGGGTGGGTGGAGTTTATTTTGTGAGCAGAGCTTGGGATAGCAGCATCACCTTTTTAGGTCCATTCTGACTTCTGTCCAGAAGTCATGTTAACCACAGGTCTGTCATCCTTATCATTACTCTACATTCTTTTTTTTTCCCCTACCCAATCCAACCTTTTTCCTTGGAGATCACTACATTTCCTGGCCAATTATCCTGACTAAATATTATTGAGAATCTGCTACTGAATTCTCCTTCATGAAATCTCTGTGCCATTGTGCTGTCTGGAGCCACAAGACTGAATGCTGATTTGAGGTAGAAGACCTGCTTGTCTTGCTCTAATCTAATCAAGCCTATTTTAATGCATTCATCACCATGGCATTTAAACCTTCATCACATACTTGCACACACATGCATAATTTGGTGAAATCACAAGGTGGAAGACTTCTGGCAAATGGCCAGGTCCCATTTTTCTGTGGCCAGGCATGATTTCAAGACCAGCAAGTGCAGCCAGTTTGCTTCTGAGCTGGCATCCTTGGAACCAAGGGCAATCATCACAGAATCAAAGATTCTGGTGTTCCTTGCCTGCCTTTTCCCGAAACAAGCATCTTTTGGCTTTGTTCATTCCTGCTTGCATAACTGATGGAACAATCAGGTCCGTCCAGTGCAACAGAGATGTGTGCATGCACATGTGTGCATTTGTGTTGGTATGTCTTTTGGCTAAACACAGTGTTTGCTGTTGACTGCTGTTGCCAGGACGCTGATTCATCCAAGCAATAACACATAACCACAAGACAGTAACCAATGCTTAATCTCAATATATGCCTTTGCCACACCCGGAGTGTGCCGTGTTGGCTCGTTGGATTACCACTTTCCCTCACCCGCCCTCCCTAGTTCCCTTAGTTTTAGGGGAAATGTGACAAGGTCTTTCCAGTCTCTCAAATCACAAATGCTTATAAGAACCTGGTTTAAGAATGGTCAGAAATGTGCTGTTACTCTTCTTCAGGATACAAATCTGTAGCAACTCCATGGTCCTTAGACTGGGTGCCCTGGGGCTTAATGGCTGCTGAAGATTGGGCCTAGTGTGTTAATTTAGATGGAGCAAATAGGTCTAACGAGTCAAAGGCATTAATGTAACCCAGTCACTGTTCAACTTTAAACAGTTTTAAACAAGGTTCAGGATTTGAAATACAGACTTTTGTGCCTGCTTAGCTCCATGGCAAACACACCTTTAAAAATCCCTTTGTAACAAAGATACAGAAAAGAGGGGAAAAAATTAAAGCATTTGAAATGTATGCTATTAAATAAGATTTCAATTTTAACAGCTTCCATTTCCCATTAGCTGTAAAGATTTTTAGAATGAAAGACATCCTCATTTGACCGTTATTTAGATCATTGTTCTCAACCTCTTTACCACAGTGGGCCACATAAGCAGCTCTCTCTGTGATGTGGGCCACATCCACACAATGTAGATACTAGCTGTATGGCTCTGAGGATGTCACATGGATGCTGCGGCTGGGTGTTCATTGGGTCACAAGTGACCGTGTGTTGAGAACTGTTGATTTAGAGGGTATGAAACATGGTAATACCTATCCCTTTGATAGGTAGGTATCCCTTTGGTGGAGTGTCAGTATCTTAGTCTTTGAACCTTGATTTGGGGACTTTAATAGCTCATTCATAGGTTAGAGATTTAATACAGGATTGGATAGGTGATGTTCTGTGAGGTTTCACACAGGAGGCCAGACAGATCATCAAACTGGTCCCTTCTGACCTTCGAATCTAATAATCATTTTTGGGAAGAAGAAGCTGCATAAGATGCTCTGAGGTTATCACCTTGTTGCTGTTGTTAAAGTCTGATCCCATTTCTGGGACACTGGTGTTAGTTCATGGATTTCTAGTTCCATGCTTTTTTTTCCCTTTTGTTTACTAACTGATCTTTACACAGCCCTTTGGTTATATCAGGAGACCTTTTTGTTTGGACTAATTCAGTCTTTCTGTCTCTCTTTTGCACTTTTTTTGCATCTACCTTTGTTGCTGTAGGTTATTGTATCATCTAATAAACTTTCACTGACTTTGTACAGTTGAGCTCAGAAATGAGGGTAAATCTGTAGGTTCAGTTATTACGACAGTCCAAAATGCATAGCAATCTCTGTCCTGCATTCATTTTCTTTTACCATTGAACTGGTATCTTGTTTTAGCTACTTCATCAGTGTTGCATGGATGAGGTTTGTCGGTCAACGTGCTACACCAATGCTACTCGACATACCTGAAGGGTCAGATTGACACTTCAGTGAATGCTGCCCCATTCTATCATCACACAGGAGCTTCTGTGGACAATGGAGCCTGAGAGCTTAATCTTGTGACACCCGTTTTATTTTGATCTTAGCATGAATTCTGGCATCAGCCAATAAGTTACATTTTAGAAGAAACTTGCTGTTCTGAGAGAGAAACTCCAGGCAGCTGGGATCCAGTTGACATCTTGGTGACTGCCAGAGTTTCACACTGAGGCTGCTTCTCTATGACAGGTCTGTATGAAATCTGGGTGACAAAACCTATAGAAATTAGCATAGCTCCAATGACCTCACTGGAGATATTAATGATTTACAATGACCGAGGACCAGCCCTTCATCTGTTAGTGGGTGACGTGGGTTAAAAAAAATTAATCCCTACTGAAAACTCTCCTAAAGAAACTAACAATGGCTTATTCACTTCCCAGATTTGTTATAAACTAGGGTTTTATTAGTACGGCCACTGATGTGTCATGCCTGGCATTCCTGGTAGAGTAGTGTCATCTTACACCACACAATATACTGGAGAAATTGTTCAGCTTCCCTACAATACACCACCACCAACAGGAAATTCTCAAGGATAACTGTTGCAAAATACAATGACTTAAAAAAAAATAGAATTAACCCTTGGAATGCTGACATTTTCCAGGTGGCTGGAGAAATGAAATGTTTCAGAAGACATCTCTGTACAAATAATGCACTTAAATCAGGGACTGCCTTTTTTTGTTCTGTGTTTGTACTGCACCTAGCACAGAGAGGTCCTGGACCATGATTAGTGCTATCACAATACAAATAATAAATAAAAATAATGCCTTCCAAGTGGCCCTTAGGGAAGAGAATCAGGCTGCTTACTAACTGTTTTCATGGAGGAGGCTACAAGTTTCTTGTTTCCCCTCTGTCTTTTGCCAGAATTGCTTACCTGCTTTCCGCTGAAGTCTGCCACCCTTTTTTACTGGTTAATCCTGGCAGTTGACATACCAATGAACATTGGTCAGGATGTTGGCATTCCTGTCAGTACCTTGAAGTCTATAAACAGGTAGCAGATCATGGGATTCACTTTCCTCATTGGAAGAGGTAATGATGGTGAGGTGGGGTGGATTAGGATATCTTGTTTCTTCTCTGCATCCAGACAAAGGACAGATATCCATATGCAGCTCTACCCTTTCTCTGCTTCAGTCTGCTCCATTCCCTCAGGGGGAGAGGTGTCTGTCAGGAGAGTTGGCTATTTGCTGAGGATCTAATAGCTGACACCAGCCCCTTCTTTGGTTTGAAAGTCCAAAAGAAATGCCACAAGACCAGTGATTGTAGCCTTTCATGGAGGATGTAAGTCAGTGTTCTTGCCTAGCATGGATTGATTGGGTACATCTACACTATGTGTTTAAGTCAATTTAAGGGCCCTTAAGTTGACTTAAACAGAGCCCTGTCTACACTGCAAGGTAATAAAGTCAACTTTAGGGTCCAGTAAAGTCAACTTTATAAGGTCCACTTATAAAGTCGACTTTACTGTTAAGTCGACTTTATTAAGTTGACTTAAGGCATGTGGACTCACTAAGTTGACTTAATAGAGTCGACTTAGTGCAGTGGGGCCACTAAGTCGACTTTATTAAGTCGAATTAAATAAAGTCGACTTAATGTAGTGTGGACTCACTAAGTCGACTTAATAAAGTTGACTTACCTTTCACAATGTAGACATAACCATTTACAAGGCTCTTGTGCTACAGGTGTCTCTGTATCAGTTTGAAGACAATAACACCTGTGATTTCATGTCACATGAAAAGAGAAACATGGAAAGATCATATTGTACTTACTGCTATGTTATATCCTGGTTGTGAAGGTCCTCACAGCTGATATACCAGGCCTCCTGTGGCTGTGCCACACTAATCATGAGAAGACATTTGGAGTAAGAAATTCTCCAATGTTAGTGGCTATGTCTACACTAGTAAATTAGTTTGAATTAAGGAGCCTTAATTCAAACTAATTTGAACCCTGTTTACACAAGATATTGCCTAGTTCAAACTAAAAGCTTTATTCAAACTACTTAATTTGGCTGGTTAGTTTGAACTAACTGCTTAGTTCAAACTTATTTGCGTATTGAGTTTGAACTAGTCCAATGCCGACATGCTGGTTAGAAGTAAATAAGTTTGAACAAGTGATTAGTTCAAACTAACCAAATTTTTTTAGTTTGAACTAACTTCTTAGTTTGAATTAGCCACTCTTTTTAGTTTGAACTAAAAAAAAGGATGGCTAGTTTGAACTAAGAAGTTAGTTTGAACTAAAAAAACACAGTTAGTTGGAAATGACTTAGAACTACTCAGTTCAGACTAAGCGAGTCCAAACTAAGGTTTTAGGTGCAGACATAGCCATTGTGTCCTACTATGTTTTATATTTCACTAGGATATACACTGTGACCATATTTTCAGGACTTGAAAAGCAAACCAGAACCAACATCTCTGCTATGGTTCCCAAGTGAAGCTGCCTTAAAGTCTATCAGCTGCCTTCTGAGGAGCAATCTATTATGCAATCATTTGGCCAAGTTCCAAAGAGGCAGCCATGTTAGTCTAGTTCAGTAAAACAAACAAGGAGTCCTGTGACACTTAAAGACTAACAAATTTATTTATTGTATGAGCTTTTGTGGGAGTAATCTACAAAAGCTCATGCAATGAATAAATTTGTTGGGCTGTGTCCACACCAGGGTTTTATGTTGAAACAACAGCCCTTGTTTTGAAATAAAGAGAGGCATGTCTGAACGACGTTCCTTTATTTTGAAATGATGGGACCTCATCATTTTGAAATAAGGTCCATCATTTTGGAAGAATAAAACCTGGGCTGTAATAGTAATAGCCCTTGTTTCAAAAGGGTGGTTTCAAAACAATGCCGTTAGGATGTGTATTTCAAAACAACACCTGTTTCAAAACAGGGCTTTGAAATTCCTCTCAGGGTGCATGGCACCCTGGGAGGAAGTCCCATCCCCCCTCAGCACCCTGGCCAGTGTACTAAGGGGAGGTGCAGAGGGGTGCGGGGGAGTGCGGGAGCTACTTTGCCCACAAGCCAGGTGGGGCGAGTGGGTCGGGTGGCTGTTGCCCCCATGGGGGCTGCAGTCGCCCCTCGCTGGCAGCAGGGAGAGCAGGTCGGGCACCGGCCACCCCCAGGGGGCTGCAGCTGCTCCCTGCACTCCTGCCACTGGCAGGGCACCCCATTCCCCAGCCCCTAGCTGCCTGCAAGCAGCCAGGGGAGATGCCCACCCCCGCAGCCCCTGACCGTCTCCACAAGCTGGTCAATTTCACAGAGGTGAAATTGAACAGGCTGCAGAGTCCAGCCACTCTGCAGCCTGGTCAGTTTCACCTCTGTGAAATTGACCAGCTTGCGAGGCCAGCCAGGGGCACAGGACTGGACATCACCCATGGCCGCTTGCAAGCGGCCAGGGGCTGGGCAGCTTGGCATCTCCCCGGCCGCTTGCAGGTAACCAGGGGCTGGGGGACTAGGGACACCAGAGAGCTCTGTTCCCGCCATCTGCCTGCAGCCGTAGAGACTGGGCAGCAGGGCCAGCCGGGTCCCGCACCCCCCATCCCACCGGTAGCGGGGGTGCCCCACGGTCCCTCGCCTGCTGCATCACCAGCAGCAGGGGAGACAGGGCAGGGGGATCCCTGTCCTGGGGGCTGTTTTCCCCTGCCTGGCTCTGCAGGTGAGAGCCAGGCAGGGGATTGGGGGCCAACATGGCCCTACCAGGGGGCCATGTTGCCACACCTCCCATGCTGCCCCTCTGCTGAATTGAAATAGCATGTCCACACACATTTTCTTATTTCAATTTGTTATTTTAAAATAAGGATTTTATTTCAAAATAACTCATTTTGAAATAACTTATTTTGAAATAAGAGTTAACGTGTGGACATAAGTTTAGTCTTTAAGTGCCACAGGATTCCTTGCTTGCAATCATTCTGGGCATTTATGGGCTCAGTTCTGTCAACTTCAACTGAGTTTCAGCTCCTTACACCTATGCTCAATTTGGCCCAATGTTTATTCTGTGCTTCAGTTCTATTTTTTTATTATTCAGAAGCTGTTGAGTGTGCAAACAACTGTCCAGAGGCCTGTATGCTGGGGCTCCCTGTCCAGCTCGCATCACAAACACAACTACCACTGGTGCACTTTGATAACCTCTCAGTGGCCTCTGTCCTCTACTTCTTTCCCATTATGACTGTAATCTCATTGTGGTGGGGATCATGTCTTTTATGCCTTCATATACTGTCCACTGCCAGTGCTAGCAATAGGGATAATTATAAGCAGAACTGCAGCAAAAATGAGACCATAGGAACGGCCATATTGGGTCAGACCAATGGTCCATCTAGCCCCATATGCTGTCTTCTGACAGTGGACAGTGGCAGGTGCCTGAACGAAACAGGTAGTCCTCATGGGATTCCACCTGTCGGCCATTTCCAGCCTCTGGCAAACAGCAATCTCTGTTTATTCTGGCTAATAACCTCTGATGGATCTATCCTCCATGAACTTAATATACGAACCTATCCTCCATTAACTTAGCTCTTTTTTTAACCCTGTTGTAGTCTTGGTCTTTACAACACCTAAAAAGGAAGTTTATACTTGAAATTAGACGTAGATTTCTAACCATCAGAATGAAATTCTGGAATACCTTTCTGAGGGGAGTAGTGGGGGTAGAAAACCTAGCTAGCTTCAGAGCTGGATAGATTTATGAAGGAGATGATATGATGTGGCAGACTATGTTGGCGATTAACTAATTTGACTACTTGTGATAAATATTCTAGTGGCTTGTAATGGGGTGTTAGATGGGGTGGGTTTTGAGTTGGTGCACAGAATGTTTTTGGGGTGTTTGGCTAATACCCACATGCTCAGAGATTAGCTGATAACCAGATTTGTGGTCAGGAGGGGATTTTCCTCCTAGACAGATTGGCAAGGACCCTGAGGGTTTTTTGCCTTCTCCTGTAGCATGGGTCATGGGTAACTTGCTGATGATTTCTCTGTATCTTTAAACCATGATTTGGGGACTTCAGTGACTCAGTCGTAGGTTAGGTGTCTGTTACAGGAGTGGGTAGATGTGGTTCTGTGTCTTGCATTGTGCAGGGGGTCAGATGATAATAATAATGGTCCTTTTTGGCCTTAAAATCTATGCATCTGATTAACATCCTCTAGCAAGGAGCTCCACAGGCTGACTGTGCATTATGTGAAAAAACACCTTTTTTTTCCATTTTAAACCCACTGCCTATTAAATTCATATGCTCACCCCTAGTTTTTTGTCATATGAGAAACATAAATAACACTTCCTTATTTACTTTCTCCACTCAAGTCATGATTTTATAGCTCTCTATTATATCTCCCCTTAGTCATCTCTTCTCCAAGATGAAGAGTCTGAGTCTCAATCATTAATCTCTCTTTATATGGAAGCTTTTCCAGCCCCCTTATCATTTTAGTTGCCCTTCTCTTGACCTTTTCCAATTCAAATGAATCTTTTATGAGGTGACGCAACCATATCAGCAAAATTATTCAACATGGGGGCATACCAAGGATCTATAAAGTGTCAATATGATATTTTCTGTCTTATTATCTATCCCTCTCCTAATGATTCCCAAAATTCTAGTAGCTTTTTTTGATTGCTGCAGCACATTGAATGGATGTTCATAGAGAACTATCCACAATGACTCCAAGATATTTTTCTTCAGTGGTAACAGCTATTTTCCATCATGAATGATTTTCCATTTATCCGACTGATAATGTTGAAATGGTTCAGCCATTTTATAGAATCATAGAGACTGGAAGGGACCCATGAGAGGTTATTGAGTCCAGCACGTGCACTCATGGCAGGACCAAGTACCCTCTTAAACCACCCCTGACAGCTGCTTCTATAACCTGATCTTAACAGCTTCCAATGATGGAAATGCCACAACCTGCCTAGGCAACTTATTACGGTGGGTAATCACCCTGACAGTCTGGAATTTTTTCCTAATGTCGAACCTAAACCTCCCTTGCCATAATTTAAGTCCATTTCTTCTTGTCCTATCATTAGCAGTTAAGGAGAACATTCTTCTCCCTCTTCCTAATGATAACCTTTCCAAGAAAGACTGGGAAAACATATATCTACTTTCTAACTATTGACGGAATAATGTCAGTTTGGAGGAAGGTCACAAGTGGGATTCCACAGGGATCTGTTCTGGATCCATTGTTGTTTAACATCTTATTAATGCTCTGGATGTAGCTATGGAGTGCATACTGATCAAGATTAAAGATGACACAAAGCTAGGGTGGTTTCCAGTACTTTGGAGATAGAGCTAAAATTCAGAAGGATCTTGGTAAATTGGAGAACTCGGCTACAGACAACAAAATGAAATTCAATGAAGACAAATGCAAGGTGCTGCACTTAGGGAATCAAACCCAAATGCATAAATACAGAATGGGGGAAACCTGGCTTGTCAGCAGCACTGCTGAGGAGTATCTGGGGGTTGTGGTGGATCACATCTTCAACATGAGTCAACACTGCAATGCTGCATGGCATAGGACACAAATCTCAGGAGGTGATAGTACCATCCTATTTGGTTCTGATTAGGCCTCAGCTGGAGTAGTCTGTTCAGTTTTGGTCACTGATACATAGAAAGGCTATAGAAAAACTAGAAAAGATCCAGAGGTAGATGACAATCAAAGGGATGGAATACAAGCCATATGAGAAAATACTGAAGGAACAGATTATGTTTAGTTTGGAAAAGAGGCGATCAAGAGGGGAGATGATAGCAGTCTTCAGATACTTGAAATGCTCTGTTACCCACCCAAAAAATAAAATCGAATCAGTTAATTTACTAATTTCCAGACCGTCCCGCAGTCTGGGGTTTAATTTGGAAAACCCTCAGGGGCAATGGGGTCCGTTTTTCACCTAAATGGACAGATACCGGAACCCCAGGGTAAATGTCCCAAGTGGGAAATATGGCTACAGCCCACCGATCAAGCACAGACCAGAAGCAATAAAAGACATGAAGCCAATACTTTGTCAAAAACAAAAATCAAGTTTATTGCAATATCTACTCTGAAAACTGACAAGGGACTTTTACTTATTTCACTAAGAGCTCAACAGTAGTATAACACAATTAAAACTATTCTATACAATTATGACATAGACACAACACTTAGGTACACAAAAGAACATTCAGCAAGTGGGGATCAGGCACTCACTGACTGGAGAGATCTCAGCTCTTAATATTACTCCTTTAGATCTTAATCTGGGTTTCTTGTCTCACTCTTTCTAAGTAGTTTACTTATAATCCTAAAGTTACGTTGTAAGGCTTTAGCTTCCTGGCAGTACTAAATTAATCTAAAGATTTTAGGGTTTTCTGCTAGTGTTCCTCCCCCCCTTCTTGGGACCCTTTTCCTTACCCCAGAAGTTGGAGAAGAAGACAGAGTCCCTCTTTCTGCTGCAAAATGGTGGATCTTTTGCTGGGAAATGGTGGCTGGCAGCTGCAGGCTGAAGATCTTTCTCTGCTCAGCCCTGGTCTGGTTGCCGTGGAAACTGAGAGCAGCTCAGAATGTTCCCGGAGCTTGCAAGTGCAGTCTGGTCTGGTTGCCGTGGAAACTGGAACTTAGGCACAGCTCAAAACTTGCAGGTGCAGTTGTTCAGAGACTGGAGATTAAGCCGTTGCTCACAAGCTCTACGTAGGACTGAGTTAGCTACCTACTTGTGAGTCTTATTGCAGGCCCTTCTGAGACTGAGTTAAAAACCCAGCTCAAGGACTGAATCCTGAGTCACCGCTCAGAGATCCAACCCTGTGCCTTTCAGAGACAGAGTCCGAAGACCCGGCTCCCACTAGAGACGTTGTCACTCTCTCTAGGGGTGAGTGTGAGTGAGACTCCTTAGTGCAGCGGGAACATAGCCAGAGGCCAGTGGGAGAGATCTCTGAAGTTCTGCTTTGTGCAGCACCTTTTATTTGCTCTTCTGTCACTCCCCTTCTCTTCTTGACCAGTCCCAAAGGTGTGATTTCATCTCAATCCAATTGGAAAAGGGGTGTTTTCACCTGTCACCTGACCAAAAATCAATACTTTTGATGGGTCCTTTGACAGGGGGTGGACACCATAGAATCCTTGATGGGAGGGGGACTGAGTGAGTTCAAAAGTTCAAAATCTTCCTCCATCTTGACCTACTTTTCCAAAAAATGTATTTGTTGAATCTGCTGATAGAGATATACCTATGGAATCTGCTAACCCTATGATCTCTCCATTTTCACTTGCTGAATGTCCCTTGAATACCAGCTTTGTTTTAAACATTGATACATGATGATTTATGAATTCTTTACCACTGCTTATTACATATTATGCTGTTTTCCAGCTTGGACATAAAACTTCTGCTAGATTGCCTTGCACTATTTTCTACCCATATGTGTCCTTATATATTTTTATTTTTATTATTTATTTTTGTGATACTAAAGAGATGGCAAAAATCTCAGGCTACAGCTGATATAAAAAAGATAGAGAAAAAATTGTTCTCTTTGTCACAGATGGCAGGGTGAGAGGCAATGGGTTCAAACTACAGCACGGTACATTTAGATTAAACCTCAGGAAAAAACTTTCTAACTGTAAGAACAGTACAACTCTAAGGTCAGAAGCAACTAATGTGATCATCTAGTCTGACCTCCTGCACAATGCAGGCCACAAAACCTCACTCAGCCCCTCCAGCAATAAGCCTCTAACCCATGAGTGAGTTTATTAACATCCTCAAATCATGATTTAAAAATGCTACTGAGGAAGGCGATAGCCCCCCAGAGCTTTAGCCAATCTGTCCTGAGGGAAAATTCCTTCCTGATCCCAAATACGGCAATCAGTTAAACCCTGAGCATGTGGGCAAGTCTCGCTTTCTTCACTTCCACAGGTGGATGCTATATTTTTAAGAATGCTTGATGAAGATCCTGAAGGTGTCTGTCTCTATTTGAAGGATTAGCGTAAATAAGGTTATATCTTAGGGCTTGGCTGTAGACCAGGGGTCTCAAACACGTGGCCCGTAAAGCTATTTCCTATGGCCCACAATGACACTATTATTACTGATTTGTGTACACCTCAGCAAAACAATTCTCTGCCTTTGTAGGGGCTCTGTGCATCAGGGCATCTCAGTCCCTTCTCTTTTCTGCTTCTGAGACACAGTATTCTTGGGTATATCTCTCTCTAGCCCTGCAAATAGTGTAGTGGCTAGCACCTCTGCTTAACATGCAGAAGGTCCTGGGTTCAATTCTCAGGGGGTTGGACTCAATGATCTCATGAGGTCCCTTCCAGCCCTATGATTTGATTTGAAGAGAAACCTTAGCAGTTCTAAAACTGCAAGTTCAAATTAATTAGTTCAAACTAATTTTGCCAGATTCAGACTAACTTAGTTCTAACTACCAGGTCCCCTCCAGAAGTCTAAGTCGAACTAGCATGTCCACACACAGGCACTTGCTACGTCAGCTGAGGAGGTGGGCAACCTGGAAAGTGTGGCAACATGGCACCTGAGAAGGCCCATTCCCCCAGCCAATCCCCACCCCCAAAAAGGGACCTCAGCCCTGTGCCCATTGTGGCTGGCAACAGGCAGAATGAGAAGCTCATGGACCACCCTCAGGTGACGCAAGTTGCCGGAGGGGTGCCCAGCACCTGCTATACACTGTCCAGTGGTCTTGTCGTCAGAGCCCCCAGAAGACTTAGGGGACCTGGGCACATTTGATGTGAGGGGCTCCCCTCACTGTTCCATACATACATCTCATACCACCTTTGCCCACCTGAGGTCTCCTCCTATCTAAGCTTCTGAATTATCATGACTCTCTTGGTTTACCCAGACCCAATGTTCCCTGGGACCTACGGAGTCAGAAGCTGAGGCAGGGGCCAGCGAGGGGCCCCCCACCTTGGTGGGGGCCTGGGGCAAGTTGCCCTGTGCGCGCTCCCTGGATGGCCCTGCTCATTACCTGTAGCGCGGAGTTCCTGGACCCCAACAGTATGGAGGCAGGCAGCAGCACCACCACCATGGTGGCCCTGAAAGCTGCCGTGCTCACCACAGTGCCCTCCATGCTCCGTCACTTCAAGGCATGATGGAGGGCCCTCCTGTGCACCTGCACCTCACAAAGCACACCATCCCTGGGGTTGTCAGTGCCCGCTGTTTGCCGACGAACCCTGCTGAAGTGCAGGGGATGGAAATGGTTCCCCAAGCCCGGGCAGCCAAAGCTGAGTGCCTTGCCAGGCAGGTCAAGCATCCTGATGCTGTACCACAGATGCAGCAAGCCAAGTGGTGAGTGGCCAGCATCTGAGATGCACTCAAGAACCACTGCCTCAGTGAGGCGTGCTGAGATCTGGGCCCTCTACCAGGGGCCCTCATGTCTCCCAACCTGCCACCTCCCTGTCCCCAAGCCAATAAAAACAACTGTGCAAAAGGGAATATTTGAATGGGTTTTATTTACAAGGGAAGGGGGTGTTAGGCAGTGAGGGGTTTTGGGAGCTCAGGGCAGAATGAGGGGCTTCGGGCAGGTCATGGTGGGGGGCACTGCCAGTGCCCTTGGAGGGCATGCCCTGCCTTGCCTGCAGCTACCCTGGGTTAGGCAGCACCTTCAGCTGTTGGGGGGGAAGTGGTCTGTCAGCCTCTGCACAGTGCCTGCCAGGTGCCAGAAAGCACCGCTCAGCTTTCCAAAGGTGCAGCTGTGGTCCTCCAGGTCTATGGTCGAACGCTTGTTGAGCTCCATGGACCCCAGGAGCAACCCCCGGCTGGCCTTCTGGTGGTCAGCCACCACCTCCCTCCAGGCCTTGAGTAGCTCTTCTGCCACCTGGCCCAGGTGGATGGGGACCCCCAGGTGCTCATCCCTAGTGTGGTGGCTCCTCCTCCTCAGCCTGGTGGTGAGTGGTGGGATCCCAGGAGTGGCATGTGTAGCAGCTGGCCAAGCTGCTGGAGGGAAGCAGAGAACAGGGTTACTCCCATCAGCTAGCTAGCTAGTGCTGTGTGCAGCCTGACAGCTGTGCCCTGACTGTCCCTGCCTCCCGAGCTGTGTCCTGTGGGACAGGGCCCCCAAGGTATGTGAGGCCGCGCCATGCTGCCCAGGTCAGGTGCGGTGCCCACAGTGGTTGGCAGCAATCAGCCATGCCCTGTGCTCAGGGTGCCAACAGCGTGGGCTGCATGCTGTCTGCCCTCGACACTGCCACCTCTGGTTCCCCCCATCCCCTCTCCGACAGGCTCCCCCTGCTCAGGTCTGACCCATGGGAGAGCCTCTGAGCCCTCCTCCCTGTCCCTGGGCCATGTTCCCCCACATTGCTTATGTCACGGGCAGGCCCAGCCTTGCCTGCATGGAGGATGGAAGGGAGGGAGCACTCGCCAACGGGCACTGCAGATGTCCACCGTGATATCCCGTCTCTCGGGTCCTCCTTGGTGGGGTGGTCTTCCTCCTCCTCCTCCTGCCCCTGCAGGGTGGGTGGTTCCTCCTCAGGGCCAGGGAAGAGCTCTGGGCTGGCTGCAGGGCCAGCTGGTGGTAGGTTGCCTTCTGGCTGGCTGGCATTGGTCAACTCTAGGATGATGTCTTCATCCACAGAGTCCTCCTCCTGGTGTTCTGCCATGGAGAGAGGCTTGCCGAAGTTGATGCTCCCAGCTGGGTGGCTGGTGCTTTCCCTGCCCAGGAAGGCATACATCTTGGCATAATGGGGCAGCTGGTGGTGTGATGTGCCCCGCCAGCTCTGCCTCGCCTCCTGGATGGGGTAGTGGTACTGGTGGAGGCTCTTGGTCTTTCCATGCACCTGCTTAGTGCTGCATGTCTTGCCCTTCACAGCCAGAGCCTGGGAGATGTCCGTGTATATCTCCTGGTTGCAGTGGCTGCTCCACAACTGGGTGAGTATATCCTTGTGCCCCCAGATGGAGAGGAGGGTGAGGACCTCCGCATGGCTCCAGCCCTTCGTTGTTCCTGTCTGGCATCGCTACCCTGGGACATGGCTACCAAGGCTGCACACAGCACGGTGTCCTAGCAGGGTGTCACTGAGAAGGTGGGGAGGGGCATTGGCCAGGGCAGCACTTCCTTGCCATGCATCCTGGGAGGAAGAAGGTCAAACCGCATTTAGCCTGAACCAACAGTTTGAACTAACGCGTCTGCATTCTAACTAGTTTGAACTAAAATATCTTGTAGTTTGAACTAGGCAAAGCCTGGTGTGGACATGGCTCAGATTAGTTTGGACTAAGTTTGTTTAGTCTGGACTAATTTGCTAGTACAGACGTAGCCTTAGTCTTTTGAGGGCTATAATACTTTGATATAATTCAGGCTGCTGAGCCTCCTGCAGGGGTGATGGACGAGCGTTAGTGGCCTATTGTATATTGGAAATCAGGCAGATGTGCTGGTTCCTTCTGGCCTCAACTCCATGCATGTGGAATTTAAGGCCGATGATATAGGATCATAGCTTTGTGTGGTAAATCATAATATTCCAGTGGTGTCATCCTCCTCTAAAAATATAGATTTCTGCCTCTGCCTGTGTTGCACAAAATCTTTTTCTGACTGCTTCTGGGTTTGTTACTCTAACTCTGCATTATTATTATTAATTTGCACTGATGTAGCATGTAAAAGCTCAAGTTATTGGCCAGAACTCCACAGTGCTTGGCATTGTACAAGCACAAAATGAACAAGGCCAAGAGCTTACAATTTAAAGAAAAGACAAGAGGGAGGTGGATACAAGTAGACACCTGGGGAGCCCAAGGAAACAATGAGGCAATAACTTTAAGTGAATTATCTAACTTTAAAGTGGGTTGGGATACAGTTAGTCAGAAAGGTGCTGTACAGGAGAAAGTCCATTGTTTAAACTGTAACTAATAATGAATTTATTTTCTGCACTGCATTTTCTTGTTGCACATAGTGCAATGGGTGGCTTAATTTGATTTCTGTTTTCTTTGTGGGTCATATTAACCCTTATTGCAATCAAAAAGATAACATCAAGAATTAATTGGTCCCTGTTTCTTTGATTATTTTTTTTCTACTGGTGCAGGTGTACTGTGTAAATGTGTTACATAATACTATGATATAAAGGCTGTCTTAAAGAAAACCAAGAACAGAAGAAATGAGAACACAGTATAGTAGATTACACAGCACAACAGATTGCAGAGAATTTAGGGTCTGGATTTTGATTTTAAAACATCTTCAGCATTTTACACAAAATAAGGTTTAAAAGAGCTGAATATCTTTGTAAAAGTCTCCCCAACTGTATGATGTAATCTGTGTGTGTATCTGTCAGACACGTTTTTTCCTCTTTCTTTCTTTAATATCCATAGTACGTGCTGTACCAGTTCAAAAGTCTCAAATGGTGAGTTGGTACCATTTAGAAGTTAATAGTAATATGAAATATAAACAGTAATATTTTTCCTCTTTTTTTTTAAGGAGAAGAAAAAAACAGGTGGATTTTAAATTTATTCAAGTTCTGAGTATTGCTTTGCCACACTGCAAATCTAAATCAGCTTAAATGAGAACTTTGAAGCCACTATTTGAAAAATGAAGAGACTTTGACTTAGAGAACAATGAATTGCCAGACTTTAAAGTGCACATGGATCAGATAAAGCAGGGACTTAAACCAGTGTAATTACATGGCTCTTAATGTGGTAACAGCCAAAGCACTTAGACCTTTTATACTTAAAGATGTTTTGGCACCACTGGAAGATTAATTTTGTATGCAAAATAAAGCATGTTGTTTTCATCTCCCTCTCTGCCCAGTACTGTTTGTCTGCAACACCAGAAGCAGCCTCCCTGTTGATAGCCAGGACAGCCCTCTGGAAGAGGAGAGTTAAAGAAAAGTTTGTATACTACTTTCACTTCAGGTTTCGGGCTAGCAGATTACAGAGTGGCTTATCTAGTGCTTGCAGGGGTGTCCACAGGGGAAGATTTGAGAGTCCTTAACCTATGTAAAGGGTTGGGGGAGAGGCAACAATATAAGCAAAACATCGAAAAACTGGTGGTGGAGTGGCAGTCCACTTAGGAAGATGTTTTACAAGGACATAAAAAAACGTGCATAGAATATAAACCATTTGCAAGTGGGTGTGTGTACACACATATATACATATGCATAAATGGCAAGGTCAATACACACGTTTGGGGCTAGATTCTGGTCTCAATTACACTTGTAAAAACCAAAATAACTCAATTTTCTCCAATAGAATTGTTTCTGACAGTAGCTGCATATGTATAAAGCCTCCACATTGTATCAGTGGTGTTATTCCACATTGATACTGGGGCAGCTGGAGCTCAGACTTGATCACTAATATGTATAAAACCATGGTCTCTAAAACTAAGCAGAGAATCTTTACAAATTGTCATTGCCTGCCTGGCTTAAAATGATTTGCATAATGATCTTTACAGTCTCTGGAGTGCGTTTTTAGCTGTCAGTTTCATTTTACCTACTTTCACTTGTCACCACCAGCCTCCACTGAAACTGAGCCTAATTAAAACACAAACCTGCACAGATACCTTGGTTTTTTGGTAGAGTCCAAAGAGAGAAATCCTCTAAAATCCTTCAGCCCAATTTGCATGCTGAATGACCATATAGAGAGTAACCGAGTGATGGTAAAATTCCTGAGGCACTCCTAAGCACTCCTTCATAAGGATTTTAAAAAGCCTCTAAAAAAGGCAGCAGAGATCGGAGTCTCTGAGGGGAGGGGAAGAGAGGAATTAAAAAAAAAGAGAAGAAAAAACTTTGGCACGCATGTGGTGCCTTACATCAATCTAGCAGTCAGCATCTATGTAGATGTTCTTTCCTCCTTGTGTGTAACACCCCTTTCCTCCTACAGACCACCCAAATCCCTATAAATAATCCAAGAACTCTGTTTTTTCTTCAGCTTTCTCCTCAGACCTCAAAAGAAAAATAGCAAGCAGGAAAAGGGAGGGGGAAAGAGAGAACATGGCTAGTGAATTCAAAAAGAAAATGTTTTGGAGGGCAGTAGTGGCTGAATTCTTAGCCATGAGTCTCTTTATTTTTATCAGCATCGGCACAGCGCTGGGCTTCAATTTTCCTGTAGTCGGCAACAAAACAGCAACAGCCACTCAAGACAACGTGAAGGTCTCTCTGGCCTTTGGAATAGCTATTGCCACCATGGCCCAAAGTGTGGGGCACATCAGCGGTGCTCACCTCAACCCAGCGGTGACCCTGGGTCTTTTGTTGAGCTGTCAGATCAGCCTCTTTAAGGCTTTCATGTACATTGTTGCACAGTGCCTGGGGGCTGTGGTAGCCACAGCGATTCTTTATGGAGTCACTTCATCTCTTCCCAACAACTCTCTTGGGCTCAATGCGGTAAGCAGATAAACTTTTCCTTCTCAATTGCAAGCAGAAGTTTTAATGTGAGACCGATCCCTGACTGAGGAAAGCAGTCTGGGGTCTGGTGATTGTTGGAGGCACCCCATCATGATAAAAGAAGTTGTGCTTAACATTTAAATCCAAAGCTCACTGAATTCAATGTGTGCTTTTGATTTGGAGGTACTAGGAAACAGGGATTATGCTGTCATTTGCCAGTACATCTCCTTCTGTAAGCTTAAGGATATAGCAAAACAATCTTCTGTGTTTGGAGACAAAAGAGAAACAGGTCATATGTTGGTGATCACTCGGGTCACTTTATTTTTGTGTTTGCTTTTTTTTTTTTTGGTGAAAATAGGTCATATATTAGTGATCCCTGGAATCACATTATATTTGTGTTTGCTTTTGTATGTCACAGGTGAGATGTTGAAAGTTGCCTGAAGGTTTTAGATAGTCAACACCTACTCAAATTATTGGCAGTTGGGCATCAAAGTCCCATAGACAACTTTGAAAATCTTAGTCTACATATCTTCTCTTAATGCTACTAAATGAGCATAGGTGGAGATACATAAACACAAGAGAGAAAAAGAGCCAGAGGGGGAGAGAGAAATCTGTAGCAGAGGAAATCCTGCAATCGCAGCTCTACAATGAAATGTACCTGTTGCATTATACCGAGAGCTGACTTTCTTTCTGACACGGAGTCACAGTCACAGCTTCTTATGTTTTGTTTGCTTGTTAAGTAGACTTATGGAAATGTTGACTTCTGAACTGCACTGTCGAAGTGGAGGTGATGTAACTATCTAAAACTGACAGCACTTGTCTCAATATTCTTACAAGATGCTTGTGGCTATGCAACCATGGACAATAATTTCATTAAAGCTTCTCTGATCATTTCAGGGCAGCTGTTCCTCCTTAAAATGCTGGCATTTGACCAGAGTGGCAACTAAATAGATATTTTAAGGAGGAACAGCTTATCCATTTAGACATTTCTTTGGCTGAAAATGTTTATTTTCAATGTCAGTCACATAGCCACAAACATCTCTTTAGTGTTGCCTATAAAATATTAATACTGGTATTTTCCCTATGGCTAGTTACTCTGCCTGATTCTGTAAAGTGCACCTATTTCAAACCTTGATAAGCATTCAAGGTTGTAGTTTGTTGATACTAATATTCAGCATCCAGTTTAATTCATGGTGCATATTGGTAGCCTAAGGTTTTGATCAGAATGTCCTTTCTGCTACAGGTAACCTCTTTCTAGGCAAGAGAAGACAAACAATCAAGTCAAAGAGTATTAAATGAACAAAGTAATTAATATGGTTTATCATGCTGTGGACTCATAGGCAACTATAATGAAAATCATGAGAAGTATAGTAAAATTTGGTATTTAATAAGTTACTCCAGAATAACAAGTGTTTTATTGGTCTTCATGCTCCATTATGATATTAATGACTTGCTTACCTTTCTGGAACATACAGAGGATTTGATGATCCATCTGTCCACCCATCTTTCAAATTTTGATAATAATTATGGGCCAGACACATGGCCTAAGGGAGTCAATGAGAGCCTTTCCATTGACTTCAGTAAACTTTGGATCAGGGTCTAAAAATGCTGTGTGCTCTTTTCCTCTGAAACCAGTGTCAGAGGGAACTAGACCATGAAGGAGTGAAGCATGTGAGATGTGATGTAACCAAAGAGGTCTCCTGCAAACATCTAACTGCCAGCTACTAGCCACCAGCTGCAGGTGGTCTGTTTTCTGGAGGGTTGGTATTTGGATTTTTGCATGTGCATCCTTGCCAGCCCTGAATACCTTGTGCACTGGTTCTCTCTAAATCCCAGAGCTGGGTTGAAGTCAACATTAGTTTTGCTCTTGGTTTCAGTGGGAGTCAGATTTTATCCAGAAACATTAAAAATGTGGCTCTCTGAGGTGACCCCTGAATACTATCCAGAGGATGGGTATCAATGCTCTCCATTGTCAAATATTCAAGAAGAAATGATTTTTCATTCAGGTTTAAATGTCCTGGCTAGTGTAGCAGTAGGGGCATCTCCTTGGAGATGAGGAGAACAGCAGCTGTTGTTTTCCCTGTGAGAGAAATAAAGAGGAAAACAAGTTTATTCACTTCCCACTGGCAAGCCCAGATTGGCTGGGTGGCTCAGTTCAGCACAGGGGAAAACAACACAGCAGCTGGGCTGACCGGAAGGTTTTCAGAACCTGTTGCAATAGGTGACATGTCAAAAACACAGAGCATGGCAGATCCTTCCTTAAAAAGAAGATAAGCAGAAACAAGATCGATTTGCCTTGGTACAGTGCCCTTCCCTTTAACTGCAGTAGGATAAGGAAAGGGCAGAGGTCACTTTGTCACCAGCAGCTTTAGCTGCTTGCAGCTTTCAGTAAGAATGAAAAAGCACATTGATCTGAATGTGTGGAAAAAAGGAGCTTTTAGGGTGGGCTATGGGTCTGAGAGAAGTGGCTTCTGTTGTAACATCATCAGATATTATTAGGGTCAAATGATTACATTATATATGAACAAATCCTCTGGCCCCTCAAAAAGAAAAAAAATAAAACAACAAAAACTGGCAGCCACATGTATACATGATCAGCGTGAATGATTTGACAAACTGCTGTGTGCATGCAGTCTCTGAGATGCTTGTATGCATCATGGTACTTATGTCCCAGCCTGCCTCCCAATGGCAAACCAAGCAGAATAAAGAAATCCAAGCAGACTAAGCATAATGACAGCAACTGTAACAAAACATGCCAAGAGAGATGCAAGGATAGAGAGGAAGAGGGTGGAAGGGGAGATGAAAAGTATGAAAGTCCTTTCAAAGGGTTATGTTTAAGGATTATATGGTGATTAAAAAAACCAGTATCATGACTACATTAAAGAACTTGAACCAAAGCAAGTTAAATCAATGAAACAACATTTATTTGATTCAGCAGGCTTTGAATCAGAGGCTAAATACTGAGAGACAGTAAGCGACAAGTTGGGTGTGTGGAACTGTATATATCTGGCCCTCCCTTGCAGTCTGACCAGGGTTAGCATGAGAAAGCTACCCGTTTGCTATTCAGAGATAGTGACTCTTTCCGTCATCTTGCATCTGTTTTTGGATAATTTCAGATTTGCATCCATACAAGTTTCCACGTGGTAGAATGGTAAGAGCAGAGTTTCCAAGCCACAAAACACTAGCTTTTGAATGTAGCTTACTATTCTGAGGCAGATCTGTAAGGTATGAATTGTTAAAGCGTAACTTAGTTACTAAACAGAGTATAAATGGTCAACAATGTGCTTAGGTTAATGAAAATCAGGCAAGAGGCAGCTGATACGTGGTAAGATAAAAGTTACACCAAAATGATTTGCTGCCCAGCAATGCTTGTCTAAACGCTTTTATCAGAGTGCAATAAAATTATGTTGGATAAATTTTAGGTCAGTTTCACCTGTTGCTGACACGATAAGATGTATGCTCTTTTTCATGAATTCATAATTTGCTGTACTGTATGTGGCTTTGTGTAGTTCTTAAAGCTGATGAGAGCCCCACCCCTAAGCTTCGGAAGCAAACAGCTTGCTTGCTCTAAAAGAATTTTCTTCAAGTTTGGGAGCCTAGTGATAATTCTGCCTTAAACAAAATGAAAAAAAAAATTGAAGGGCAAGGAAAATAAACATAGATATGAGAGGAGATTAGTTTAGATAGAGGAGGAAAACCAAGAACAATGAATACAATCAACTCTGTTTTAAGGATGTATGCACCTGACCGATGGAAATGGGTTACATGCAGGTGATGTCTTTCTGACAAAGCCAGACCAGAACTGGGTTCAGTACATTTGGAGACATTTTGGAGCAGCCTTTTAACAGAGTGAACCGGGGGTGTAGCTCCAGGTGGACCTCGGTGAGGAGTGCCCACCTGGTTGGCCAGCAGTCCCTGGCAGTGGTGCGAGCTTGCTCCCATGGCAGGACTGTTGGCAGAAGGGCAGCTATGGACAGATGGGCAGGGGTGGCTGTTTCTCCCGACCCAGCTCAGGTCCTGTTGAAGGGGCCAAGGTGCCAGGCAACTGGAGCATCAGCAGGATGCTTTTGGTCGTGTGAGCTGAACTAGGACTGGCTGGGCTCACCCTGAAGAGTAAGGGGCCTGGCCAGGAAGCAGGGGCTAGCTACACCTCTGGAGTGACCCAATAAAAACATCCCTTTGTGCGGTTTTTCACTGCATGCTCTTCCTCGAGCATGCTTTGGACTTTCTCTCTAATGGATAGTCCTGCTGCCACACCCATAGTCAAGTAGGCCGTGTTTCACAGATGGATGAGCAGTGCTAGAAGCACAAATGTACAAGCTGGAATGCAAACTGGTTTTGTATTTTCTGGTTAACCAGGCTTAGTGATGTCTCAAACGTCTTGGCCAAAAGAAGAAGGAGGGCGCATCACCAAACCATTGGTTCTTCACTACAACAGAGTCATTTCTTGACTGTAAACACTACTTTCATACTACTCCCCTGGCCATAACTTTGTCACTGCAGAACAAACCCATCCACGTGTGCTAAGTGCAAGAAGCCCTCAGAAAACAAGCAGTGGTCTCTAGGTGTTTTTCAACACCAGTACTGATCTTCAGGGGCTAAGAGTTGTTTTGACATTTTCTAAGCAATATTTTTTTCACATTTTCAGTTTAAAATTACTTTTGGGGTTGAATTTTACTTCAGTTTTCTTTTTAAAAAAAGTTTAGAAAAATCCCTGAAAATGAAATGAAATATTTTGGTTTTCAGGCAAACTTTTGTCAAAGTTTGTTAACTGCAAAATTGTTTTCGGCGCATCTGAAAGTTTTTTTTTTTTTCCCCTCCCATCTTTAGCTCTGCCACCAAACCAAAATATTGATTAGTCACATAGCTCTAATCACAGATTTCAGAAAGAGCTGTACTACATTATAACCAATGTTCCAGGAGTGGCTTCTGTATATGACAGTATGACTCTTATGCTTTGCTATGGTGATTCAGTTTCTCCGGTTTCCTTCTTTCATTATGACTGCACCCTCAGACTGTGATCTTGTCTAGTCTTCAAGTAAATGAAACCAGGTTGGGTCATGAGCTGGATTGTGGGACATCCAAAGAAAACCCTAGTGCTTTAGAAAGTAGATGATGGTTATTGAGTAGGCGGCAGTTTTTCCCTCTGAGCCAGCCTTGTGTGATGAACCATTGCACTTTTGAAGGTGCCACTGGACAGATGAGACATATATCTGAGACCTCAACCTCTTATAGTCATTATAGAGGGCATGGCACTCTTTACAAGCCTAAGACTTAAGTCCTTGCACCCTGGCCAAATTTCAACACAAGAAAGTACATTCCTACCTAAATTCCCCCTATGGTTTCAATTAACAGTATTCTCCTTCTCCTGCTTGCCTAGCCTCTTGTGTTAAATGCACACTATAACTGTTGTATTGCTCTTCAGCAATGGGTGCATTTCAGTGGTGGGCAAAATGATCCCTACCTACGATATATAAATTGTAGAGCTCTTTAAGATTTTTAAGAGAAGAAGAAAATTGCAGAATTACTCGTATTATCATATTTCAGTCTATAAGCAGAACTTCCTAGTAGAGCAGTAGCTACCAGCATTTAGCCAGGGAGATGGGTTGACTTGGATAAGATACAGAGCACAGGAAAATTAGTTGTTAGAAAACTGCAGTGGTGTTGCTATGCTAGCCACTGCTTGTGTAGTGAGGGAAGATCCTTTTTTTGGATGAGACAGACATCTGAAGCCCTAGGGCAAATCCTACAGTTAATTTTGGAAGAGGAGAGTTAGCACTAATTTCCTGGCTATGTTAGCTTTCTAGAATCTTGATGCAGTTTCACTTGGAGAAACAATTCTTTCCCTTCTCACATGAAAACTATTGACTAGTGTTTCTGATGCAGTATAGGTGTTTGCTCCCACACCAAAAATGTCCTGTGCTCTCTGCAATGGGTGAGTCATACACAATATATGTACTTGGGAGTCCCTAGCGTCTGATGAAGTGGGATTTTCTCCCACAAAAAACTCATAAATTTGCTAGTCTTTAAGTGCCACAAGACTCCTTGTTTGTTACAGCAATAATTGTTTGCAGTGCTGGTATATCTGTTGGTCCCGGGTTATTAGTCCAAAAAGAGATATTACCTCACACACTTTGTTTCTCTAACTTCTGTTGGTGGTGGACAGACACTTTTAAGCTTGAACACAACTCTTTCTCAGGTCTGCATCTGAGAAAGATACTCAAAGTGTCATGCCCATATCGAAGGTGGAACAAATTGAATTGAACTGTAACACTACAGGTACCTTTCCCAGACGTGAGGAAGAGCTCTGTGTTAAATGGAAAGCTTGGCTTGGTTGACACATGTTGTCATGCCATATTTTGGGTGGCAGTTGAAGGGAGATATGCAAGCTACATAAAATTACTTGCATATCTCCCTTCAACTTTCTAATGCCCACTTACCTCTGTGGCTCCACTGAGCTGAGTTGAAGTGAAACGCTGTCCTTTTGACTAAGTGCTACTGTTCTTATGGTGTGGAGTTACGGAAGTGAACTCCAGATCGATTGAGCAGGTCTTCACTTGACCACTCAGTTGAACCAGAGAGACTGACCTGATGGTGGCGAATTTGCTGCCATCGGTATAGACTTGGCCCTTGTCTCTTTCGTCAACAGAAGTTGGTTCAATAAAAGATACTACCTCAGCCAAATTGCCTTTCTGCTGTGCTTATGAGATATTCTGATAGCTGAGCAAATGAGATCCATGCACAACATGCTAAGGGCCTAGGGAGTGCAGTTTGTCTGGAGATGCTGATGAGGATTAGTGCATCTCATAAGACTGTCTACCCCATACCACCCAGTCAGTTTAATGCCTCGGACAAGCCCTTTCTGTCTGTTCCTTAAGACAATATAATTTTCTAGACATGGAAATGTAGTTATTTGTATCAATTCTGACTGGCATCTGGTACATGATGAACCATAGTCTGGGAGAAAATGTGGGGACAGGCATGTTTTGTCTGGAGAGAGGCAAGGTGGGAAGGAAGAAAGAATGAAGTAATGAAAATAGATTTTAGGAATGTCTGGATCAAATTCTCTGCTTGTGTAAAGGGGTAGAACTATCTGGAAGTCAAGGGAGGTGTGTCCAATAATGCCAGGTGACAATGTGGCCCTCTAGGTGGATGGTGGATGATAGCTATTTAAAGGATAAGAGACTCCTGGAAAGTGTAGGAATCAGAGTTAGAGTATAGACTATTAGGGCTGGTCACCTAATCCAACCTCCTGCTCAATACCTACTAAATCATCCCAGCCAGAGCTATGTCAATCCAGGCCTTAAAAATCTCTAAGGGTGGGGATTTCACAGCCTCTGTGCTTCACCGCCCTCCTATTGAAAAAGTTTTTTCCTAATATCCAACCTAGACCTTCCTACTGCAACCTGAGACCGTTGCTCCTAGTTCTGTGTTCTGCCACCACTGAGAACAGCCTAACTCCATCCTTCCTGGAACAGCCTGCAAGCAGATGAAGGCTGCTATTAAATCTCTCCTCACTCTTCTCTTTTACAGAGTTATAGAAAGACAAATCTATGACAACCCCACCCCCAGTACTAAATTCCTTCACAAATTTTAAAGGAGGAAAAAACAGCTCTAGAACATTTCCTGTTCCCATCTAGAAGTTTCCTGCTTTTTTACAGTGATTTATAGCATTTGCTTTTCACTCTCTAGCTTAACTGGAAACACTAGATAAACAGTGAGGCACAGTAACAGGCAAGGGCTGGGTAAAATTCAAAATATAAAAATGATCTTCCTTAACTATTTCAGGAATTCTTCATTTGAGGATTTAAGAAAATGGGTATCATGATGCAAATTTTATTTTTGAGAAATAGTATTTATTTTGTACCTCCACATTGTCTCACTGCTTCCCTGCACTCTCCTGTTGGCTTGTCTCCATCTGTTGTCTCTTGTCTCATGTGTTGATTGTAAGGTGTGTAGGGCAGAGACTGCCTTTCTGTTTTCAGAATTTTTGCTCTGTTTGTACAGCACCTAGCACAGTGAGGCCTCAGTCTATGATGAAGGTTCCTTGACACTGTCACAGTACAAATAGGAAAAATAATATAACAGCAGTAACAAGAAGAAATCAGTTGATCTCCTCTAGATTTACAAGCCTGGTACCATGTGTTTGAAAAGAAAATTCTAAGGAAAAATCAGTGATTACTTAGGAATTCAGAGCTGATGGAATTTGGGTATAGCCCCATTGAAGACCATGAAGTCTGAGTTTAGGACTGCGTATTACTCCGTTAAGCCAAATAGTTAGGGCTCATCCTTTCTTCTGGAAGGAAAAATAAATAAAGTGAGTGGGAGGGGAAGAGTATTGGCTAAGACCTCTACAAGGTTATTCTTCCCTAAAGAGACAGTGGTCCAACTCATGGGTTAAAGGCTGTGACCTAGAAGTTCTTTTGTATGCTGGGCTCCACCAGGACAACAATCTATGCTCACAGAAGTCCTTAGGTTACAGCTCAGAGAACCACTCTTTCCCAGATCCTTGGGCCCAGGGGCATAGCCAGCCCCTGTTTTCTGGCCAGGCTCCTGACTCTCCAAGGTGGGTCTGGCTAGTCCTGCTGCTGGTCATGTGACCAGAAGTTTCCTGTTGGGAGGAGAAAAGAGGGGGAGAGGCAGCCCAGTCCCAGCCGCATAAAGGCTGCTGTGGCTTTGCAGGGGCAGAGCTGAAGGTCGAGAAGAGACCATTCCTGCCCATCTTCCCACAGTGCTGCCACTTGCAGCTGCCCGCTGCTGGTCAGTCCGCGATTGCGGTGGCAAGCTCCCACTGCTGCCAAGCACTGTGGCAGGTGGGTGGGTCTGCTGGCCAACCAGGTGGGTACAGGTCCACCCCGACCCCCCCATATCTACACACCTGCTTGGGGCCTCCCAGCTCATAACACAGCTCCCTTATTACTGCTGCTATTTGCTCTTACTTTTGTGTTCTCTCCCTGAACCCCATCTAAATAACATAAAAAGAATATATGGTGAAAAGAGCCAAATAACAACTGAACAGAGTATACAGGGACTGATGAGCAGTAATGTGGACAAAATTAGCTCCTTAGCCCTTTTCCTTTTTTCAGGGCAGAGAAATAAGAAAGAGTTGCTGCCTCCACTTCAGAAGTGTATTCTAAATATTAATGGCCAAATTTTATCTTTAGAAAGGGGTATTTAAATTTATATACTACCTCAGGCTTATGGAGTCTGGGTATGTCTACAGTCAAAAGTAAGGTAGACTTAAGGAGATATAAGCAGACCTAACTTATTCCAGGTCCACATCAGGCTTTCATTAGATTGACTTAAGGGCATCCTTAAGTCAACTTAGTAACTACTGCCTGTTAGGTCAACCTAACACTTCAGTTGACCTTATTAGGTCGACTTAAACCCGGTGTGAATGCCTTAGGTTGACCTAATTGGCTAGTTTGACCTAACTGGCATCCTGACCTTCCTCCCAGGGTTCTCAGCACCGGGAAAAGCCCACTCTGGGCTACCACAAGGCTGGGCAAAGTCATGCTCACCTTGTTCCTCAGAGCTGGCCAGGACTGCCATATTGGCAAGATGTCTCAGGACAGCAGTAGAACCCAGCAAAGGAAGGGGGCCCATCCTGGGCCCACAAGGAGCTCCTCACCCTCCTTACCATCTGGGGGGATGAGGCAATGCTTTCCCACTTAGTGGGCAGCCACTGCAACTGGGAGGTATGTGTCACTATCTCAGAGGCCTTGGCTGCCAAGGGGCACACCTGCGACACCATGCAGCCCTGGGCGAAGATTAAAGACCCCCGGCGGCTGTACTAGGAGGCCCAGGAGGACAGGCTGCAGATGGGGGCTGCCCCCACCACCAGCTGCCCTTACTTTGAGCTCCATGCCTTCCTGGTGGGGGAGAGCACTGGGCTCCTGGCCCATACCATTGATGCCACCAAGCCTCCCTCTCTGGACAATGACCAACTGGCAAGAGGGCACCCTGCCAGCCCCAGATCCTGGAGCCAACTCAGAGCTTATCCCTGCCCTGGCAGAGGGTCAAGCTTCAGCAGAAGAGCAGGAGGAGGAACAGCCTCCCCTTGCTGATGATGACCAGGTTGAGGGGACAGCGCACTGGACAGCTGCTGCACCTGCTGGTGAGTGCTCCCTCCCTCCCTGTGGCCAGAGCAGGGCTTGACTGTAGGGCAGGCACTGCAGGGGGACATGGTCCAGGGACAGGAATGGGAGCTCAGAGGGCCTCCCACGGGGCAAAGGGGCCAGGGGGCCATGTGGTGGGAAATTCCAAACCTGAGTGGTGCAGGGGCAAATTGGGAGATGAGGTGGGGGGGACTGTAGGTGGGAGCATCAAGGCCAGACAGTATGCACCCGACACTGCTGGCACATGGCCTCAAGAGATGCCCTACGGGCAGGGTGGCCTGCAGTTTGCCACTGTGGGCACTGCAGCTGACCTAGGCAGCACAGCACGGCGGCATGTCCCTAGGGGTCTCTGTTCCAAAGGACTGGGATTAGGAAGCGGGGATAGTCAGCGGACAGCAACTCCTGTTAGGCTGCACATTGCACTAGTGATCTAGCTAATGGGAGGAACTCCATCCTCTGCTTCTCTCCATCAGCTCTGATGCCCTTACCATGTGCCGCTCCCAGGACCCTGTCTGCCCTGAAGAAGAAGGAGAAGGAGAAGAGCACACTGTTTGCAGGATGAGCACCTCAGGGACCTGGTCTGCATTGCCAAGGATTTGGAAGCATGCCTGACGGCCTGGCAGAAGAGGGTTGAAGTCCACTAAAGGGCTGTGCAAGGGATGTTTTCCCCTATAATTAAAAACAATTTTCACTTTTATAGCAGGTCTTGTTTTTTTATTGGTGTGGGGATGGGTGGGTCAGTGGGCAGCAGGCATGGATGTGTGGGGGAGGTGAGAGTGCCTCGTAGCAGGTGCATCCGTCAGTGCTCCTCACTGACAAAGTGGGCTTTCAGCATGTCCCTGATGATGACAGCTCATCATTGGGCTTGCTGTTTCCGTGGCATGGCATTAGGCTGGTCAAACTTCCCGGAGAGGCATTTGGTTTCATCCCCACAGCTCACAAATGTTGTGGAGCACACAGCAGGTGCTGATGACCTCCAGTATTCTGCGCTCGGCAAGGCAGGCTAGCAGGAGCAGGTTGATGGCCCTGCTGAGCTGAAGGAGGGCAGCCACCATGGTGGCCTTGCCAGTGCCTAACTGGTGGGCAATGGAGTGGTAGGAGTCTGATGTTGCCATCTTCCAGAATATGATGGCCACTTGCTTGTCCACAGGCAGGGGCAGGTCTGAATTGGTGTCCACGCGCTGCAGGACCAGGGTGAAATCAAGGACCAACTCGAGAGGGTCCGCTTGCTCATGCAGAAGTTCTAGAGCTGCTGTTCATTTTCCTGGGTGGTGAGAATGACATGGTCGCACCAGTTGCTACTGTTTTGCTGTGCCCAGAAGTGACGGGGCATGGAGGGCTTCGTTGGTATGGCAGCTTGCAGGGTCAACATGGTGGTGCTGCTGTCTGCCTCTGCACTGTTGGGGTCAAGGAAGAGTGTGCTGAAGAGAGCACTGGGCACTGGATAGCAGGTGTTGAGCACCCCCCCTGGCAAGTGGCATGAACAGACTCCAGTCCATGACTTCCTCATGCTGCATGTTCTGAGGCACAATGAAAGGCGCTGAGCTCACTTCCTCTTTTAAAAGGATTGGCTAGGAGATTGGGCCCTTCTCAGCTGCCATGCTGACACAGTTCCCAGTTCACCTTTCCTAAGTCGACCTAGAAAGTGCCTGTATGGACATGCTAGGTTGACTTAGGCTTCTGGGATAGACGCACTAAGTTGACTTAACTAAGTTGTCTTACCGTTTTTAGGTGTAGAAATAGCCTCTCTGGATATCCTCTTAATTCCAAAGACAATTTCACAGTTTCATTGGAGTTTTGGTGATGTTTGTACAGAGCCAGACAATTATTCCAGTGTCTAAATACAGGGGGCCATAATCATGGGGACAAAGTACAGTTAGGCACCCAATTCTCTTTGCAAGTTGCTAAATGAATGAGGTAACAAATACTATCTGTATAATTAAGTGCTCCAAATATATTCCTAAAAAGGATTTGGTTACTCAGTTTCAGGTCAGTAAAACAAATAAATAAATAACTAAACCCCTGAGCAAATGGAAAAAAAAACCCAAACAAACATTCCACTTTTATTCCCAAACAGCAAAATCAAAATTGTTTCACAAGGAACCTTTCCCACAGGCAATGCACAAAGGTAAAGTTAAATGAGACTCTTGATCAAAAGCTTTGCCTCCTGCTGATGATGTTTAATAAGAGACCTGCAGCTATATTCACATTTACTGTCTGTCACTGGAGACATATGTTAGTTTTGTATACTTTGATTTAACATAAATGAAGACATCATTCTTCTCTTTATAGCATGCCAGGACACGTAACACAAAAGGAATGATTAGTTTCTTACCATGCTGTGGAGAGAATTGGAGTATGGTGGTTGGCTCTTGTTGTTTGAAGATGTCTGCTGTCCAAGGAATGGAAGATGGATGTTGGGTTTAGAGAAATACATGGGGTAATATCTTGAGTTCTCTCATCTATATGTGGTGGGAGGGAGGATCTGACAGCAGACAGGAACTTTTCCCAGATTCTCTGCAGGTTTTGTCGCTGCCTGACAATCTGATCCTAAACCCAAAGAAGTCTTTCTGAAATCTTTTTCATTCTTTTCGATGGACTTTACAGCTTGCCCTGTTGTATAGTCTTAGATAAAAACAACTTAAACCTCTCCATGTCTAATTTTACCCTGAGATTTTTGACAAGTTGCACTATATAAATCAAAACCAGCTAATTAACGGGTGTAATAACTCCTGTCTCACAAGGATGCTCTTAATGAATTAACGCTTTTCAAGTAGTTTAAGATCTTCTTAAAAGGTCATATAGAAGCCCAATTATTAACATGTTGTTATTGCTAAATTATCCAACTGCTAGGGATTTAATAACATTAAATACTCATTCATGGAGAACTCTCCCAGCAGTATCTGTTGTGTAACAAGAGCTAAACATGAATTGTTCAACCCTTTGCAAAGTTATGTAAAGGACAACTTCATCATAATTTGAATAATTTTGTAATAATTCACAGTATCTAGGCCCTCATTTGACAAAGCACTTGAGCATACGTAATTTTAAACACACGAGTAATCTCCCTGACTTCAATGGGGTAGAAGTTAGATGCATACTTAAGTGCTTTGCTGAATCTGGGCCGTAATGCACTTCAGTGCTCCTGTCCTGACCCAACAAAGCTTATGGCACTTAAGCACATCCCCAACTTCAGTCATGTGAGCAATTCTTTTGACTTCAGTGCTTTAATCCTAAAGTATCTGGAAGTTCTTTCAAAAATAGCAATCTGATACAGAGGGATTGTTTTGGCCCCCTCTGAACTGCCACCACTATTCGGATAAAATACTGCCACAATTCCACAGAGCATAGAAACATTAGGTACAGTCTAGGACAGGAAATGATGTTACTAATATCCAGTTGGAACTGAAGAGTGAATTTTGGTGGGCAGGGCAGAGTTACTTGAGTTTGTGGAGAAAACAGATGAGCCTAAATTATCCTTTAACAAACAAACAAATCAAACAAACAAAACTTTGGAATTGAGTAACGGAAACAGTTGGGGAAGGGAATGCAGATACATGAGATTAATTTCACAGAGTTATATATGTAAGTTGGTTAAATATATGTGTTAGTCATTAACAGTGTGTTGAAGTTATAGGATATGAATAAAAAGGAGGGAGGTGAATCATTTAAGGTAGTCATTAGAAGGCATAAGGTAAGATTAAGGAAGGGAGAATATACCCTAAATAGTAGGGAATACTTTCAGATAGTAAGATTTATAAATATATCTATCCCTTGTGAGAGAAGAGAGGAGAAATGCATCACTTAGGATGTTTCAAACAGGGATGGATAAAGCAGTTTAAAATGTTTTTTAGGGAACAGACCACCATTGGCGTGAAAATGGACTGGGGGAGCTCATGGCTATGGTTGCAAACATGGAGAAGTCTCGTGCTAGTTCCCCAGTGCAGCTTGAACTTACGATACTAAAGAATTAATTCAATGTGGGGCAAGCGACTTCTACTACTAGTAGTAGTAGGGTTACACTTCTTCCCCAAACATGCGAGGTTCTGTGTACACAGCATTTACAACTGAAAAGAAAACATTAAAATAAAGTTTGAGGGAACTAAGGATTTTAGTCAGCCAGCACAATGGAAGAATCTTTTACCTCGCCCCATACTATATTTGTATATTGCAAACTATGTTGTATGTGGGGTTCTTAAGAGTTAATGCATCAATACACATTGCCTGTCAGTGAAAGAAGGGAGAAAAATGGTTTAGGGTGGTCTAGGAGGATATACCAAAGGCTATGTCTACACTTGAGGCTTAAGTCAATGTAAGCAGGCTTAAGTCGACTTCAACAACTCCTTGGCCAGATTTGGAGTTCATTAAGTTGACTTAAGCGCTTGCTTAAGTTGACTTAATAACTCCTGCCCTGAAAGTTGTCTTTAAGGGTTAAGTCAACTTTATTAAATTGACTTAACACAATGTGCCCATTAAAGTTGACTTAATAAAGTCGACTTAGTGCATTTAGTGACTTTATAAAGTCAACTTAAGCAAGGGGACACATTTAAAGTTGAATTTAAATGGGTCCCCTGGCTTAAGTAAACTTTATAAAGTTGACTTAAACAATAGGGCCTCACTAAGTTGACTTAATAAGGTTGACTTAAAGTCAACCTTACCAAGTCAACTTACATGAGCACTGTAGTGCAGGCATAGACAAGCAGTAGAAATGAAAGAACAGGAAACTATAGTGCACCACATGGTTTAGTCTTTTAAGACTACTGTGCTTTGGCCTAACTGAAGCGTTTGGACTTAATATAGGGATATTTTGATGAAAAATAATTACCTATGATATATGTGAGGAGAGACAACATGATCTAAGGGTGCATTCTAGCTTTGAATACTATGAAACTATGCACCAGTTTCCTAAGAGGAAGTGATGAAAGTCCCATTCCATAAAACTAGATGAGATAAGTCATACTGTAGGAAAAAAATCAGAACTGCTAAAGGAAAGGTCTAACTGTTGTAACTTTATGTGTAATTCTAGAATTTAATGACACTTAAAGTAACTGAAGGTAATTGTCAATGGAATTCTACTTTCCATAGTGCTTTACTTTCACTCTAAGAGAAAGCAACTTGGAACGGCAAGTAGATAAGTGTTTGGATACAGAGAAGATGAATACGTACTCTATGCAAGGATGACACCTATTTTTCAGAAGTTCCATATTTTTAAGGAATGCTGATAAAGTAACCAATCCCCTGTTACCTAAAGGTGAATTGAGCACTGGAAAATATGTTATATAACTAGAAGGGTGTTGAGTCATATGGAATGTGATGAAACCATCTCAGGTAGTCAATGACACTCTCTTGTCCATGTAACTGGAACAATGTTTTGACTTGAGGTACTTTTGCTCCTAATGCAAAAAATATGCACCCCCCCCAACCCACATAGTCAGGTTTACCATGGGCTAATTTAATTTCCTGTTCCCTGTTTCTCTTTTGCAGTCAGGCAACTAACAAATATCCTGCTTGGATAAAACAAAACTAAAGAAAACATGCCATTAATTGCCCACATTCCTACTCAAAATGGAAGAAATGGGTCATCTAAACATTCCAGTCAAGAGCAATGGCAAGAAGGCAGCTTCAATAGCTCCACTCATGGACCAATCAAAGAGTGAAGCATTTGGTCACCTCAAATGGCTATTAGTAATGTGGTTGCCATACGTGTCCCACAACTGCATGAAGAGTGAATTCTGTTCACTGTATCCAGCTCTAGTAGCAGCTCCAGTGATTACTAATTGAACAATAAGTGTACATTGAATTTTTCCAACTGCTTAAGCAGCCTGTTGGATTACATCACCCACTGATCTTTACCAAGGCTTGATATGGGCCTTGTGAACTGGACTGTGGGTGAAGTAATCTCAAGTGTCCATTAAAATAGATCTGCAAAAAACAGCTGTTCCTGGACATTAAGTCAAGGGCGTGCTGTGGCCAAATGGTCTATAGTTCTCCATGCTAACACCAAGACTGATTTATTTCAAGACCACACTCTCCCACGTAGCCATGGAATAAATAAATGGGTTGTCAGTGTTATAATCCCAGAAACGGAGAGGTACGCTGTCCCCGAGCAACACTAACAATGCCTAAGTAGCAGAGCTGTGTGCTCAACAATGCAATTGCCTAAATGGGAAATTGTGAGGCATGTGCAAAGGAGAGTTCTCTTAGGAAGAAGGTGTGCTACGTTTGACCAATATGGCCTTCTTTCTGGCTATCCAGAGGACCTCACAGGGAGGTCGTCACTTTCACCGTGTAACCCTAGTGTCAAAAAGCTGCAATTAGTAAAATCTCACTGTATGTTTATAGGAATAATTCTGGTCCTCAGAGAGGCCAATTCATGCTGCTGGAATGGCACCAAATGACCTTCAAGCTGCCTAAAGAGGCAATGGAAAATTCCTTGAATGTGTAAGAATCCCCCATGGGAGTGTTTTGGTGCCACCCTGATATGTGAGTGGGGCCTCTGTTGGACATTCCAGTCACTATAAGTTAGAGCAGCACCGTGACAGCTATATCTTCTGCCAAAGGCCACTTCAGTGCCCAGCAAAATGAGGTATCAAAAGGCCTTAGACAATCTTGACCCACTCAGGAGACTGAGTCCATTTTTAACAAGTGTACTCTAAAAGGCAGGGGTCAGGATGGCTGTGGGCCTGGCACTCATGCAGGCCAATGTCTTCCTGTCAGATACCACAGAGGCAATGGCACCACAAGCTTCCATCTGACATACCTCAACTCTGAGGATCTACCTTTAAACACAAGAGATTATCTGCATTTTCTTCCTCTGCCAGGCATTGGCCTCTCTACCAAAACTACTGATGTAGAAATGGGACTGTGTGCTGGTGAGTTCTGTGGTGTGGACATTAGGAAATGGACAACAGCCACCTACTCCACATAATTGACTGAACAGCTGGCTGGTGGTCGTGACTTTTTCTGTGTGTCAAACAATTCTACATTTGAATTAAAAGCATACAGGTGAAATTTCTGCATGTTTTTACCACATTCCTGGAACCATCTATCCCCCCTCTTTCCTAATTATCTTTTTAACATCTTATCTTAAAGAAAAAGGAAAAAAAAGAAACTCACTTGCAAAAAACGGTCACAGATCTTAGCTGAAGCCACTAAAACAAGAGGATTTACAGTTAATGGGGGCACCTGGGCTTCTTCTCACTGAAGAGATGATCAAATCTCATGCTTCAGAATATATGCTGATCACTGCAAAGGTCTGGAAGAAACGCTTCCTAACAAAACATTTCATACCTGAGCTCTGATACTGTAGAAGTCCTGTGCAGGTCCAGCTCTAGGATCAGGGCATTGTTCAGGTATTTTGTGGATGGTACTAGATGTGGGATACTAGACATGAAGGACCAATGGGATAATTTAATATCACAACTCTCTGTTCCTATGAAAACAGTGGTCTTTCTCATTGCATACTTTCTGATAGCTAAAGCCAGGACAATTTTTGGAATACTGTAATATCGTATACTGCTAGGTTCAGAATAAGACATAGGCAATCTCAGTCCACTTTGAAAACCAGAGATCCTGGAGTCAGGTGATTACATAAAAATAAGCTTGAGGGTTTTTTTTCATTTTTAAAGGAGTTTTTAACCCTATGGCTATGAAAACAACTTTGCAAAGGTGACCCAATTGTAACCTGAGTCTGTGTAGAGCCTGAAACAACAGCTCGGAAAGGTGTAAAGGGCTTCATTAATCTCAATAGCGTACTTCCACCAGCACCACCCTGGCCAGGCGACTATGCATTTGGAAGAGGGAAATAAAGGCTTGCAGCAGGCCTGGCCTACTCATCCCAGCAGATGAGCCCAGATACTGAGATAAGTATGGGGATAGATTACCTTGCTCCACTCTGTGGGGAAAAAGTGAGCTATTTTGTATCTCCACTGCAAATGTGGAGCATGACTGTGGGGATGGAATCACGGAGTACCCCATGTTGTGTTATGTACAAGGCTCCAGTTTACCTTAATCCAGCGGTGTGCATTACTGTGCTGACTCTCTAGGAGATGACAGATTAACCTTCACAGTACCATATTTACTGAAACGTGACCAACAGAATGCAGAAAAAACAGGACAGACCATCCCATGTTTGGCTCTAGTTTGTTTAGTTTTGGAATGTGGCCCACACTCCTTGCTATTCCATTGAAAATTTATGTCCTTCTCAGACCATATGTAATTACATCTGACAAACCTGTGCTAAAAAGAAAAGGCAAAAGGTTTCCTATGACATTTCCAGCTTTTCTTTCATTTCACAGAGCCCACCAATAAACGCTGATTAATATGGGGACTGACCTCAGAAATGCTTTGAACATGGGCCACTTTTGTTGTTGCGGGGGGGAGAGGAAGAATATGATTTCTGACTCCCATAGATAAGGATTAAAGTGGTTTTTCAAGGTGCAATTTATTTGCAGAAAAATCTGTGACATGAAGGGAAAACCTAGTGTTTGCTCAGCTATTAATGACCTCAGTGGTGTTACATCAGCTGAGAATTTGACCCCATAGCTATATTTAGGGGACCTATGTGCTATTATCTCAATTTTCATTGGTGTTGTGCACCTGCACCAGCAACCGGCTCCTAAATTTCAAAATTTGGCCTTCCAACTTCAATATATATATTGAGATATTTAAAAACATCTAAAGATATGTCTCAGCTGCATGGAAGAGGGTAATTCTCCTCTTGGGTAGATATACAGATGCTGCCTCTGCTCAAGAGAACATCAAACAGTAGTAGTGTGAACACAGTTGCATGTAGCCCCATATGAGGCTCTTGGTGTGTGCTCAGGCAGTTAGTCCAAGCCATTGGCTGTGACTCCATGGATAATTTGCTCTTTTTAGTGCACTAGCTCAAGCAGAACTAGATTATCTACACAGGGTTGGTCCTAGACCAAATGGTATTACACTCAAGAACTGTCGTTGGCGCCCCATTTATTAAACTTTTCCAGAAAGTCCAGAAATTCTGCAAAGGTCCAGAACATTCTAGGAAGTGAGTGATAAATGAATCTACAGACAGCATACCTGAAACATCTTACTTCAGACATTCTGGTTCCTTTTATCACTAACAATAAAAACAGCAGCCCAAGCCGAACTAACTAGTTTGAACTAACTTAATTCAAACTAATTAGCTATTGAAGACATAGCCATGAAGACTAGTAGCTACCTGATATTACTATTTAGATGGAGGTTTGATTGTCTCAGTCTACTTCTTAGAGAATGACTGTCCACAATGCATAAAAATAACACCGCAGTTTTCAGAGAGGTAGCCATATTGTGATGTTTGCCTTCCAGGATCTGGTCTGGTGTGCTGCTATGACAACCCCAATCTCCACTCCTGAACCCCAATTCACCCCACTTAGCGAGGCGTCCACTCACTCCTGAGTCAGTCCACACCAGCCTCCTGCATGTAATTGGTCTCAGACAGTGCACGTGCACCCTCTGGCCACTGAGGGATCAGTCCCCCAGTGAGCACTTCCAGCACTCAGATACCACACCGGGAACTTCTGTCCTACAAGGATTGGGACCTTTCCACAATCACTGTAGACTAATAACTAATTCAATTGTCCATTTGTCAATGAAATGGCTATGCCCACCCTCACTCATTCACACCCTCTAAATTTCACACATCTATAGATAAAACGAATACTAGTTTGTTGATTATGACTTTACATGAGTATATGGCAAATCAATGCAGAATCATTTAATACAAGAGTCAGGAGTTATCACAAGTAAATAAAAGATATAAGACACATGCTAACTAAAATTACGGTCCAAGATTACTGACAATGTCTGGCTTATTCTCATTCTTAGCCACAAGACTGGCTACTTGTGGTGTTAGCGAGTGTTGGCCTTCCTGACCACATGGATAGGTTCAGTGGCTTAGAGTTGTTTTCTAGATGGTCTTTCTCTGGCAAAAAGTCCCTAGCATTCCAAGTGTCTGTGTGTTTTCAAGCCTCCTTCCTCCCTTTCTTTCCTGGGCAGAGGGGATTTTCTTTGTTTCACTGGAGCTAGTGAGCTCAGTTTGCATCGTCTTTGTCATGCACCTCTCCAGCCTCCATGCTGAGGGCTTGTCCTGAGACATGTAAAATACCTGGAAACATGTTTAACATCTGTACACATACACGGTGCTGCGGGAAACATGGTGCCATGGTAATTATGTAGAATATATTATGGGTATTCATAAAGGAACTTTGCATGGTACCTTTGGCATCAAACCACACAATTGCATTGCAAAAGTGAACAGAAAAGTTACGTAGATCATATGCTAGCATGACACATTAGTCTGGTTCAGCAAAACAAACAAGGAGCCCCATGGCATTTTAAAGATTAAGAAATGTATTTATTATGTGAGCTTTTCACAGAAATTCATACAGTAAATAAACTTCTTAGCCTTTAAATGTGCCACAGGACTCCTTGTTTATCATTGCAATTGATGCTACTTGGCATCTGTGGATGAACAGATGATGACTTTTAAGTATCGGGCTATCAATCCATCTCTTTTCATGAGTAACATGTAAAAAATGTGTTATTAATGAGCCAGATCTTCAACTATAGCACAAATTGGTGTAGCACATGACTTTGATGGAGCTGCACTGGTTTATGCCAGTTGAGGCTCCAGCCCAGATATTTACAATTTTTCTGGGGAAAGACTCACTTGGTTAAGTGTCCTTTTCCTTTACAGCAAAGGAGAAAAACAGGAAAGTTACGTGTGAGGGGTGAAAGTCAAAGGATTTCATTAAGTGTCCAAAAGTCTGGGTACTTTTCTGAAGGTATTCAAATGTTTGTTTTAAGGAAATTAAGCTGGAAAGCGCAAGAGAACAGCTTTTCAAACATGATTTCCTGTACTTTCCTTGTTCCAGATTCATCACAATGTGGTTTTAATATGTCATTGTCATGTATAACCTTGCACTTCTTAAAGCAGGTACTATGACAGATGGGATAATTTACTGGTAACAGTGACGTTGGGTTTAATCTTTGCAGAGCAGCCTTGTTTCTCAGTTACATTGACCTGATTCCAATTTCACAATGTCACTTGACATTAGGTTCAGTGGAGTTGCTCCTCATTTAAACTGATGTAACTGAGATATGAAATGGGCCCATGTTTCATGAGCAATGAACAAAACAGAATGCTCCACATCATTAGTCCATGTATATTTGCTGAGCACAATGTTTTCCACAGGACATCCAGAAAATGAACATATTTTTCATTTCTCTTTTTTGCCCTGAGAAAACCTACTAATTTTGTTGTTCAAGGATGCACTAGATATTATGGGACTGCTCTGATGCATGCTAGCTTTGTGTGGATGTAATACAATAATTCTGATTTACAGGAGGGTCATCAAGGTGCTGTGTCTATGCTGATCATTACTGAACTATCCCCACCACATTGCTTTCCTTCAGGGCTGTTCAACAGCATCTGTGTGGCATCTTTTTCTTGGGATGTTCTCTTTGTTCTGGTAGCACTGAGAGATCTTAATAGATATCACTAGACTCCAGGGTGCCAGGAATTGTAGAAACACATGACACTTGTCCTGTGGAACCTATAGTTTAAGCAGATGATATGTAAAGGGTGGGGAAAGAAAGGCACAGGGAAATGATGCGAGTTGCCCAAGACTGCACAGTAAGACAGCGGCACAGTAGAGAATAGATCTCAAGTCTCCTAGCTTCCAGTGAATTATACCAACTCTCTTCCTCCGTACATTATCCCCCCACCTCCTTTTATTTATTTGGAATTTGGCGCTATCTAGTGATGGACAAATGTGCAATCTGTCTCTACAATGTCTAATTTTGGGAAGAAATTAACAAACACTGAAAACTTATTCAAGGGATAGGATATGTGTAACTTAAACTTATAGAAGGCAGATGTCTGTTTTTTTCTGTCTCTTGTATGCATACAAATTATGTTCTTATTGCAGAAGCTTGCAATAGGCTGTGTCATTAAAACATTATGCCTAGGAGCTCATTTTTAACTTGTGGCTGGAAGTGTTTATAGTTTTATAGTATCATCTGCTAACATTTCCAGGGGCATTCGATGAGCACAATGGCTGGTATTTCAACTTCAGATTTTCTCTTTTTGGTTAATTCAAAACAACATGAGGGTTGAAATTCCTGAGGGGGCTGAAGTTTCTCACCGAGGGACTAATACGCCTTGAGCTTTTCACCTCAAGTCTCACCTGAATGTGGCTCAGCATGTCAGATGAAATTACTCTTCTTGTCTCCAATACAGCTTGCAGAGGGAATCAATTCAGGCCAAGGGTTGGGCATCGAAATCATTGCCACCTTCCAACTGGTGCTGTGTGTCCTCGCCACCACAGATAGGAGAAGAAATGATGTCTCGGGATCAGCACCTCTGGCCATTGGACTCTCTGTTGCCTTAGGGCATCTTCTTGCTGTAAGTTTTAACTCTCAGTGAGGATAGTCCACAATGGCTATGTCTACACTGTAAAAGCTAAGTAGACCTTATTAAGTCGACTTAGTGAGTCCACATTGTCTTAAGTCAACTTAATAAAGTCGACTTAACAGTAAAGTCGACTTTATAAGTGGACCTCATAAAATTGACTTTACTGGACCCTAAAGTCAACTTTATTGCCCTGAAGTGTAGACAGGGCTCCGTTTAAGTCGACTTAAGGGCCCTTAAGTCAACTTAAACACTTAGTGTAGACGTACCCAATTTCTCATGTCATGGCACTTACAAGGATCTCTCCAAGAGTGGCTAGTGTAATCTGTTCATTTCTAGAAGGCCATAAATTTCAACCTGTCTACCAAAATCACTTTGCTTACAGTCACAGTCCCTATCCTTCATTAAATATCCATATAATCATCTGCCTTACAAATTAGCTATTAAAAATATCATTGTTGCAACCCACTCTTATAAAGATACTACATTAATAAAAAGTACAGTCCTGAATGCTATAGCTCATATGGTGTTATTCTCTAATACAGTACTATGTGACATTGTCATACAATCAAAGATTTAAATATTCAGGTAAAAAAAATACCTTCATTTCCAAGTGCAACAGTCATCACTAAGGCTTCACCAAAAATTGAACCTAGAATTAGCAGAGGTGAAACACCCAATATGCCCATGAAGAATTGCACTAAACTAACTCTGTTAATCTCCATGACTCATTTCTTTCCTTTTTTCATGAACACCTTTGCACTCCTCCCTTGCCGTTCCTGGAATATCTTCCCGTACCTGTACACCATGAAGCTCTTTTCTTCTTCAGACCCTTCCACCAAACGTCACACCTTCCCTACAGCCTCTCCAACAATGACTTGCCTTAAGTCATCCATGCTCAATATCCTGCATTTGAAAAATAATTATAACAGTTTAAGATTAAAAAAAAGGAATTTCCTTTTTTGAAGATGAGCGACATCATAACTTGGTTTTGTGAATTTCTCTCACTCTCCAACCTGGCCTTATGTTATGTCTTCTATGTTATATCCTGCTTCCTATAACCTTAACATTAAGCTCCTTCAGACATGAACCATGTCTTTGTGACCTTTATAAGGTGGCATGGCCTCCTATGGTAAATATTCAATAATGACAGTTAAGAGACGCTACCCAAACTAGATAACTTCAGATTTTGAGGTGATTCCAAAGCATACCTAGATATACTGGGCCAGCCTCTTACAGGATGTATCCTGGTATAAATCCATTAAAACAGAAACTATGTAGATTCATGATGGCTGTGAACCAGAGGTGCAATCTCAGTCCCATTAAAGTCAATAACACAGCTCCCATTAATTTCATGGAGCCAGGATTTCACCTCTGGCTCAAAGAGTACAATTCTTCTCCACCTTTCATAGAAATTTCCATTCTTATTTTTCTCCATTTCACTTTCTACAAGACTCCATAGATGATTCCTTTCAGAATCACATTTGGTCAGTGACAAACCTGCTAAGTGAGCACTAAGTATGGATTTTACTGTATTTCAGACACCTATATTTTGTCATTGTGTGATGCTACGTTGCAAATCCCTTCCTTAACCTAAGTTCTCTTTGTCTGTCATAGATCGATTATACTGGTTGTGGCATTAATCCAGCCAGGTCTTTAGGTTCAGCTTTGATTGCCAACAACTTTACTAATCACTGGGTAAGTTCAAATCATTCATTTCACTGGAAATTATTTTAGTGACAAAAACCTAAAGCTCTTAATAATTGTTAAATGTTGTCTGTGTATGCCTTTAAGACCCTTGGATGAAAAGCATTATGAAAGTATGTTTGCAGTACAAAAATTATGAACAGTAAAACATATTATAATCAGAGTTAGGGAAATGGTTCAATATTTCATTTAACGGACATGGCATTTTTCAGTCCATAAAATAAATGCATACTGATGGCAAACTCCTCAGCTTTATTCCTTATGCTGTATTTGTGAGCTGTGATTGGTCAATACAGTGGGAGCATTTAGGGTTAGGTCACTGCAGATATGTATACACCTAAGTCCTACTGAAATAGATGTGAATTGGTCACCTAAATATTTTTTGAATATCAGGATCCCTCTGGGTATGTCTATACTTACAATTTAATTTGAATTAATGAGGATTAATTTTAATTAAATTAATGCACAGCTGCAATGGCTTTCATTAATCTGAACTAGGGAATTCCTTAGTTCAAATGAATAAAAACTTATTTCAAAGTTATAAAACCTCACTTAACTTCAATGTATGGGTTAATTCAAACTCACCATTAGTTCAAATTAATGCTTTTTGACCTTCTTCCTCCCAGGATGCCTTACTATTTTATATGTTGGGTGGGGGCATGGCCCTTCTTGGGGGCCATCTTGCCACATCTCTCATGGTGCCTCTCTCCTAATTTGAACTAGCAAGTCACATCCATGGACATGCTAGTTCGAATTGGTATTCCTAGTGGGACCATGCTACTTCGAATTAACTTAATTTGAACTAATCATTATTAGTTTGAATTAAGTTAATTCAAACTAAATTTCGAAGTGTAGACATAGCCCCTGATGTTGACCTCTAGGTGAGCCATGCTGAGATAGCTTAAATATGGCAAAACCACAAGAAATGGGGCAGGCAAGGCCCTAACTACTGGCAGTTATTCTTCTATAAGATATAACAAACCAGAAACAGCTTCTGATCACCTTTCTGGTTATTAAGAACATAAAAATGCAGATTCTTTAAAGCCATCAAGTCCTTTGGCCTGTACTCAGATGGCCAAGACAAATATGATGGGGATTACTGAAAATCCATATCCATCATACGTAATAAAGTGTTCTACCAATCACAAAGGATAGGGCACATTACCAAACAGATCAATGAATATTTTAGATCTTACTCACATACACACCTAAAACCAACGTTTATTAACTAGACTAATATTTCTTAAAAAAAGAAAGACACAGTACTGGTTACAAGATCATATACATACAGGCCACAATAAAATCTGTTAATCAAAGTAGAGAAAATTGCAATATTCTTAATCTGCAGAAGTCTTTGGAAACTACCCAAACAGTCTGGGAGCCATCAGGGCTTGTTTAGAGTTTCTTTGTTAGAAACTCAATCCAGAGCAATGAAACAGGAAATGAAAACAAAATGGAGACAATGAGGCTGCCTTATGTACTTGATGTTATGTGGGTGGATGCTCTTTGTTTGAGGTTGTGGAAATTCAGAGAAACAAAGGAATTCTAGGATCATGTGAGCAATGCATATATCAGTGTATGCTTTCATTTGTCATAGGAGCAGTCATCATTTATTAATCAGCTAAAGTATCCATTGGAAGGCTCATCAATCAGAAACGGCCCATTGTGAAGGTTAAGAATCCCTTTGATGGGCCATTAACTGGTACCGGTCATGCACAAAATAGCTAGACAGAGTACAAAGTGACAAGTCCTGGAGGGGTAGCAATGTTAGTCTATTCCAGCACATTTCATTTCATTTTATTCATCTGGCAAAGTGGGATTGTGCCCATGAAAGGTCATGCAATAAATAAATTTGTTAGTCTTTAACAGTGCCACAGAATTTCTTTAAAGTATGAAGTATTATCTCAGGAACAAACATTTGAAATCCAGATGGAAAGTCATATTTGTAACTTCAGATACAAAGATGATACATGCATATAAACAGAATAATCATACTCAGCAAGTCAGAACTTGTCCAATGATATGCTGGCATAATTTAAGATTTGTCGCAATTATACGACAGTGGTAGCAACAACAATATGCATGGTCATATGTTAATCATACCATGTCATATTTGAATCATATGTTGTCACAACTACAGTCCAGGAAAGCACTGTAGCTCATGAATAACTTTAAGCATGTGAGTAGTTGCTTTGAAGTCAGTGGGACAATTCATGTCATTAAAATGAAGCATCTGCTTCCATGCTGTCCTGGATCAGGGCACTGGAGATACCAGATTTCAGAGCAGTTCCCTATGTTTAACATAGGGAATACACTAGACCTATGTCTAGATCTTCAGTAAGATCTTTATCTGATCAGCAAACAGACACTTTAGCATGTGATTTAAACTAGAAATACTTAAATGTACACATGTTATTGAGGAGACTACTCATTCATGAGCTTTTAAAAATTGATTTTTGTAAGTATTACCGCACATAACTTTGAAAATCACTTTCAATGAATACGTATGCAAGTAAAATTTGATTGCACACATGTTCATGCAATGCGAATTTGTACAGTTTTCACCCATCTCTAATGAGCACTACACCTTACATTTGCAGGTATGGTTATTTTAGCATTTGGGGCATGCAATAAATTTCAGACTGAAGAATAAAAGACAGAGTTGAGAAAACGTGTAGAAATCTGCCTGCCATGCTATCCAGATCCCATTTACAAAACTAATTTTGGTTACAAAGGAAAGTTAGTTTAATTTAAAATTTTCAAACTTGTAGCTAAAGGCAGCTACCTAAATCCATAAGAGGCCATTAGGGTAAAGTTTTCAAACCACCAAAATGATTAAAGAGCCTAAATCCCATTGAAAACCCAAGGGATTTGAGTGCTTAAATCTCTTAGGCACTTTTGAAAAATTGTCCCCAAAATGAATGTGGATTGATTTTCAGAGGCACAAAGCATATGTAGCACCCATAAAATCACTGAAAATTAGATCACTTTTACTTAGGACCATGCATAATATTCAACCTGGAATGCCAAATTTTACACACCTAACCACTTTGACAATATTGGTCTAATGGCCTGCTCAACGAGGCCCAACCAATCAGCATCAGATCCAGAATTAGAACTTTCATCTTCCTGAAGTCTAGATCCATGCATAATCAGTTAGGTGATGGCTTCTGTGTGTAATCCAACGTGAAAATGTACGACTAACATAGGTTGTTCCCAAAGGTGGCTCTAAAATGCCTCAGTCATTTGGAAAGCACTGAAAGAAATGCCTGTCTGTTGCTCTATTTCAGATCTTCTGGGTGGGCCCGATGCTGGGTGGTGCAAGTGCCGCCTTAATCTATGACTTCATCCTGGCTCCCAGAAGCAGTGACCTGACTGACCGTATGAAGGTGTGGACCAGTGGCCAAGTGGAAGAATATGACCTGGATGGGGATGATATTAACACAAGGGTGGAGATGAAGCCAAAATAAGGAAGAATTCAGGAAAAGGAACACATCAGTTTCTGAAGATGTTATTACTATTATGGACTCTTTGTAAACAAACAAGCAGTACTGCTGGAAGGATTTTAATTTACTAGGAATTTCCATTTCCTTTCCCTCTTTCACTCTAGCCTTTTCTATCTGGCTGTTAAGTACAAAGGGCTTGAGGCCACAATCATTAGACACCTGTATCTGAGCTAGCAGATGAAGTTAAAATTCCAACACCGGAGATTTATTGAACTGTATTGAAAAGAATTGTTCCCCCCAACGTCTCTATATATGACAATGATGTTCAACTGGCCCTTGGAAGTGCTCTGACAGTGGAATGATTGGACATAGGATCTGTTATCTGTAATGGGGATTTCACTAGACAGAAAGTTTTAATACAAAATACAAGGCATAAACCCACAAAAACAATTGTTGGCTGAGAAGAATCCTTTAGAAATAAATGCATCTAAACTGGTTATTAGTTATAGGGAACAAGACCAAGCTTGGTAGACTACATGCAGTTCCCAATACATTGCCCCATGACTGCTGTCAGAAACATCAAATCTACAAATGCCAACACCGTTTACATCTTCTAATCTTTAATTCTCCATGCAAAACATTTATGCAGTCAGCAGATATAAAACAAAATTTGAATGGTCTGACTCCAGGGAACTAAAAACTATAAGTCACACTGAAAGAATAAATCAAACTGGTGATGAGAACAACAAATCACTAATGTGTAAATAGGATTGGCTTATTTCTGTGACTGGTCTGCTTTTGTTAAACTTGAATATGTAACTGGGCATATTAAAGCAAAATTGAAAAAACAAAAACAAAACCACTTTGTTTTAGTAAGGAATACTGGAAAATTCAGGGACATTGTAGCACAAAGTAGAGATATATACTCAGTTTATGAGTATATTCTAAATGGGCACAAACCAATAAATTTTTGCACCCAAATATATTCTGGGGTCATTTCCTGGTGTTTAAATATATTTTTTATATTAAGAGACTAATAATCTGTTTCATAAGAAAACAGGAGAAAAAAAAACAAGGAAAAGTATTGCAGTAAATGTTAGGCAAAATAAATGACATTGGAAACATAGAGCCAGCTAACACAAAAATATGTAAAACAACTTTCCATTTTCATTTTTGTGCAACTTTTTATTGCCTGAGTAATTTCTAATAGTAAATGGTTGTGTACACTAACTGCAGAATATATTGTAAGTCAGAACATGCTAATATACCTGTTCTATATTTAGACTATCACCTTCAAATAAGAAATTAGTCCTGGGAGTATCTCTGTAAAAGACTGCTTACTATCAGTTCACCCAGCCAATCAATGGCTGTGGCTATTGAGCCATTCTGGTGTTAATGAAAGGGTATTGATCAAGTAGCCAAAACAAGAGTCAGATGGATAAGAAAGCTGTTGGCAGGTCAGTACACCTACAGCACATACAAATAAAAAGCCAAGCAAATTTGTAATGCATTCTTCTTTCTTGCATTCACATTTGGTGTGTTATCCCATGTATTATCTATGTAAATATGATGTGGCTGGATTTTGGATCAGTTTAGAAATAAACAAAATCAGTTGTACTAACCCACTACTTGAACGTGATTTTTGATCTTTCACCTGGCATCCAATACAATGCAAATTCATTTCATATAGCATTATTCAGTTCTTGTTCTGTAAAGTGGGGATGATACTGTAATAGTTCCGTCCTCCTACCCTGGGAGGCCCTATCTAAATTGGAAGCTCTTCAGGGGAAGGATTGTCTCTTAATCTGATTTTGTACAGCACCTTGCACGTTTGGGCCATGAGTTTGATTGGGGCCTCACATGCTACTGAATAAGAATAATAATAAACAACAACAACAATTAATAACCACATGTCAGAGCAAAGAATTATAGATCTGCACATGAAGTGCCAGAAGGAAAGAGGCATTAATTGTTAGGAACATCTGAAGTGAATGGGTCAGAGAGAAGCAGGAAATAAGAGATTTGGCATTATCCACAAGGATTTGCAGGCCAGCGTAGCTCAGTAGGTGCACAGAGGTGGGATAAACTACTCTTACAGGTCTGAAGTAATTTACTTATCACTTAAATCAAGAGGGAGTAGAGGAGGAATTCTGTTTCTGTGAGCCACCATTTGTTCTCTGGTCTGCATTCGGCATAGAATGTAAAGCACCATCTGAGCCCTGAAGATGTAGGACTAGGCCTTGAAGGCCAGATTCTCACAAACATTTAGGTGCCTAAATTCCAATGGTCCTCCTGCTCTTTAAGATAAGGACTTTATCTTGCTATTTTTTGTGTAGTGTGCCTCGTACACTTTGAGTGCTCTATGTTGGAAATGATTCTTAATAAAATCATCCAAATAAAATATTTTAGAAGGAAAAATAGGAAATAACCACTTTACCAATGCAAATCTTGGCACATTATCTTAATGAGTTTCCTTGTAGAGGATTTACTGCTAGCACATCAATGTAAGAGTTCCAGCATTTGTTTGCACTATTTTTTTACTGTTGCTATGAACATATTTATTCACTGCAACAGCATTTGCATTTATTGCAGAACCCCAGTCCATCTCTTAGAAATTATGTGCTACACTCACAGAATGACTAAGATGCATAAATGCCCCATTAGGCACCTAACTCCCAGAATCAGGTCTCACTGGAATTCACAAAACTGCTACCTAGCTGCCTCCAAGCCCTTTAGGCACCTAAACTTGATAGGTGGCTAATTTTTTGTCATAAATACCTTAGGCATTTATCATTCTGGCTCTGCAGGACCTCTAAATCAGCAGATTGCTGCCTGGCTGGTTTTCTACTGTCTTTTTGGTTTTATGGGTTAAAAGATTTAACATGCAAAGGAGATATATATTTGCCTTGTCCTTCCCTGAAAGTGAAGGAGGAGGGGAAGAAAAACTGAAGATCCTGCCCTACTTTGGACGACATGGCTACTTTCCCTTCCTTTTTGGCAGGCTTCCTGTTCAGTGACTGTTGCCAGCTGCTGGTGAGTTTGACAGGGGCCCAAAATGCAGCAAGGGATGGAGCAGGAGAAAGGCAAAGTGGCAGTGAACAGTGTTCAGCTCCTCACCCACGCACCTCTGTCTGCACTGAAGGGATGGTCAGGCTTCTGGGACATGGGACACTTGAGAGGGTAGAAGACAGTCAGGCTTCTAGTGGTGCTGGTGGGTCAATGGCTGCTTTTTTTCTGCTTTCTAGGGGTGCTAGTCTCTCTAGAGTGATGTCCAAAGGAGAGGCAGATCAGTTTTCCTTGGCTGGATAAGCAAGCTTACACAAAAAGAGACTGGGCAAAGCCTTCTTCATGACGTAGTCCAGAAGTTACGGTGCTCAGCTCAGATGTGGGAGATCCCTGGTTTGAGCTGCCCTTTTACCTGGGGAGGTAAAGGGATTTGATGTGGGACCTGCCAACGTCTCAGATAGGTGCCTTTGCTATTAGAATGTGGGATATTCTGACGGGAGTTGCTCCTTCACATTCTCCTCTCAAAAATCTTCCTCTCTGGATAAATAATATTGAAAAATCATTCCAGCAGGGAGACCAGAACTTGGTGTTCCCAAATGACTCCTCTAGCTCATATATCCTTGGGGGTAAGTAGAGGGTTTTCAGGGCATACAATCATTCATCTGAATATCTGCCTAGTTTTAAAACAGGCTACATAAAGTGCAAACTAAACTTTCATACAGACAGTGGCTTGTTTATATTGCTCTGCATACTATACATGGAAATGTAAATGCAATTTTTATGGTCCAGTTGATTTATTTTATAATTATGTGGTAAGAATGGGGAAGCAAGCGGTGGCACCTTTTATGACTGATTTTGCAAGGAAGTTGTTTTTAAGGGAAGTGACAGCTGGGAGTACACAAGAGAAATCAGAGTTCAAAAAGGTATGCAGTAGCCTGGAAAGGTTGAGAGCCACTGCTCCAAATGATTGGTCTAGATTATCCCTCCCTTGGCCAATGATTCAACCCCAGTGCAAGAGTGTCAACAGGAGGGAATGAGAGAGCTTCACGGAAGAGCATTCTGTTGCCCCGTCACGCACTTGCAAAGTGGCAGGACACTATTCAAATCCCATCTTTCCCCCCAAGGGGGGATTTGAATTAGGGTTTCCCACACCCCAGCTAAGAAGACCTCAACAACTGGGCTAAAAGTGATGAGGGCACTGCTTCCCACTCCTCATGCAAAAATGGCATAGGACTGTAACATGAGAGCATTTGCAGCTGGTATTTCAAACAGTGGGATTTGCCTTCCTGCAGCTTGGGACTTGGTACCATTTTCAGTAAGCCGAATGGAGCTTCAGATTCACTCCTCTCCTTGGGTATGTCTACACCATGGGCTTAAGTCAACTTCAAGCCCCTTAAGTTGATTTAACCTGAACCCTGTCTATATTTAGAAATTATTAATTGACTTAAGCAATTGCATAAGTCAACTTAAAACTCCTGCCCTGTAAGTTGACTTAAGCATTTAAGTAGACTTTACAGGGTAGGGCCTGCCCCCTTCCCCACCCCAGGGGTATGATCGGGCTCCAGGTCCCTAATCCTCCCATGGGGGCCTGATCTGGCTCCTGCCCTGTGGTGAGGAGCTGGGAACCGGATCTGGATCTCAGCCCCTCTCTGCCGATGGTGGGGGCTGGCAACGGGCCTTGCAGCTAAAGGGCTTGGAGCCCGATTGGGCTTCCAGTCTCTCTCTGCAGACTGAGGGAACTGGCTGCCAGCCCTGCTGCTGGCAGAGAGGGGCTGGAAGCTGGATCTGGCTCCCAGACCCTCTCTGCAGGTGGTGGGGACTAGGAGTCAGCTCAGAGCCTGGTCAATTTCACAGGCTCCCGGCCTATGAAACTGACCAGGCTCCGAGCTGCTCCTGCGGTGGCGCAAGCAGTCGGGAGCCACACAAGGCTCGAAGCTGGCTCGTAGGCCTGCAGCCTATGGCAATGGGCTGGGACCCAGAGAGGGCTCTCAGCCCCTCCCTGCAGGCTGCAGGAACCAGCAGCTGGTTCCCACAGCCTGAAGAGGGGGCTTGGGAGCCCTCATCAGGGTCCCAGCCCCTTGCCGCTGGTGCCAGGAGCCAGCTTTCAGCCCCCGCTGCCTACTGCAGGTGGCAGGGAGCAGGATCCGACTCCCAGCTGCTTGCCTGCAGCCCCAGAGCCAGGTTGGGCTCCGGGAGCCCAATCGGGACTGGGGGCAGGGCAGGAGGTGCGGTGGCCCCGGATATGTCTGCACTGTGTCCAGTGCAGACGTACCCTGGAGTCGACATAAGGAGGTTGACTTAAAGTCAACCTTGTTAAGTCAACTTCCCAGGGCTCCCCCAAGTGTAGACATAGCCCTTGGCATCTCCCATTGGCTTGCTTAGGCAAGAAGTTGCCTACTGGCTTTTGTCGATCCCATCCTGAGGCACCTCTCTCACCCCAAAGATTTCTCAGGTGCAGAACACAGACTTTTGTGATTTTTCTAGGAGCCGAAAAGTGAGGGGTGGTGATGCTGAACACCATCCGACTTAATGTTTATTTGTGGTCCTATCTAGCTAAATAAAGCACCAGAATTCCATATTGCTTAAGCGGAAAAGCTTAATGATCTATTCAAAATACTTGGATCCTGAACTGGGAACAGTAGTTTCTAAACAATACAAGTCAGGACTATAATTACTAATAATTTCCTGTTCCTAATACAAGTAGTTTGGACTGTGCTGGGTGAAGGCCTTTATAATACTCAGTCGCCAATTAACATATCGGGAGGATACACAGTAAACAAATTCAAAGTCTGACGTGCAGGAGTAGGGCAAATGTCAGGTACACAAAGGCAGAGACATGGGGGCATCAAAGCAAATTGAAATCAATAGACAGACTCCAATGGCTGGTGGGAAGAGCTGTTTATAGACCACCTTTCTGCTTTGCATGTTACAGCTCTCCAGTGGGAACAAATTGGACAAGTGTAAAACCCCCAGTAATGATTAGGAATGCAGAGGATATATGACTCCGAAGAAAGAATATCCAAAGGGGTAGCCATGTTAGTCTAGTTCAGCAAAACAAATAAGGAGTCCTGTGGCACTTAAAGACTAAGAGATTTGTTCATTGTATGAGCTTTCGTGGGAGAAAATCCCACTTTGTCAGATGCTTTGAAGAACTTTGAAAAGCATCTGACAAAGTGGGACTTTCTCCCATGAAAGCTCATGCGATAAATACATTTGCTAGTCTTCAAGTGCCACAGGACTCCTTGCTTCTTTTGCTGAACTAGATTAACACAGCTGCCCCTTTGGAACATGACTCAAAAGAGGGTCTGTCTGTTCCCCACTGAGGTCATAGACTAAACCAGTGTTTTGCAACCTTCTCTGGTTGGTGACCCCTTATTTAAAGTCAAATATTTTTGCAGTCTCCCTTGCATTTTCTCTAAAAAGGGCTTTGTCTACACATAAAACTCTACAGCAGCAGTGCTTCAGAGAAGACATTGCTCAAGGTGGCAGGAGAACAGCCACAGCTAATCCACCTATGGGAGAAGCTAGATGGAAGAATTATTCCATTGACCTAGCGCTGTCTACACTGGGCCTTAAGTCAACTTAACTACTTCATTCAGGTGTGTGGATTTTTCTCACCCCTGAGCAATGTAGCTATGCTGATGTAAATCCCAGGGAAGGACAGCCCTAAGAATTAAAAAAGCCTGTGTGACTGATGTGTGCTGTATTTTGAACGGTTGAAAGAGAATACTTCACATGCCCTTAACCTTCCAAGTCAAGAGTAGGGGAGTGAGAAAATCTTTGCTTTACATTATAATAACATTTTCAACACCTTGTATCCATCCAGTGGCCTTTCATGACTGCTGGAGTTCATGACCCACTGGTTAAAAAACACTGAATCCAGCTCATCAGCTTGGCCTCTCCTTTTTCCCATTGTTATAACTGTATCAGGATCAAGACCCTGTATGATATTTTTAATGAGCTGTTAAATCTCTCCCAGAGAATTATGCCTTTCTACCACTCACCTGCTAGAGAAATACAGCTGTCATTCATTCTTCCACTGGGCAATCTTGATACTCCCATTACTCACCACCTAATCCAGTGCATTTATAGTTCTTTATCTTCAAAGTGCTTGATAAACCTTTAATAGCTAACCCACAAAACCCCCTTAGCACAGAGATAAACATTATCCTCATTTTACAACAGAGTAAAACAGAAGCACAAAATTATTAACTGTCTTGACTAAAGCAGAATCAGAGCTTGTGTAAGATCCACATGTTGGTGTTGGACATGGAGACAAGTAACATGGGCCTTGTCTGCGTCATAAAGTTGCATTTGTTTAACTGATGGTGTGAATTTAAACCAATTTAGTTAAACCAATGTGATCTGTGCAGACATTCTTAGTTTAGTTTAAAAGTAACATTTACATTTTAGCATAAGTCAGCAGCAGAAAAGGTTTAAACTAAGCCCAAATGAACCAAAAATAGAGCGTTCATGTAAGAGTTTTCACCCTTTACCTAAAGTGGATTGAAAGTTGACTTCAGTAAAACTTCTGTAAGTTTTTCATGTAGACATGGTCACCTGTAGATGCAGAACCCAGGAGGTTCCAATAAACAGACCTTCACTAGTCTGCTCAGACATAACTCTGCTTGAACCATGCCCAGATCCATCCAGGTGGAAATTGTGATGATAACTATGACTGGGGGTCTTAATAGCATATTCTACCATAGGTTGGGATTCCTCTCTGCTCAGCCTGTGAGACGGTACCTGGCTGCCTATGGAGTCGTGTCTCATTGTTACGTCCTGTGGTAAGTTAATTTTAGATACTTACCCACGTGGGTTCACATAATCTTAAAGCATAGACACGAAGGAAAGAAAGGAGACTGACATACCATATGAAGACAGTCAACAGGGCAGGAAGTTGCCATTGTGTTCACATATACACAAGGTTCACCAGCTGTCCACCAGCTACAATTCCTGGCTTGGAATTTTTTTTAAGTAATATAATAACACAGCTAGTAGTCAGCTCCCAAAGGGGCTTGGCATTTTCACTTCCAGTCCCAGCTTAAATTGGGAAGTGCACAGAGACAAGTTGGAAAATGGAAACAAACGCCCAAACTTTGGGACTTAAAAAAAAGTTTGGGTTTGGTTCAAGTTTTCTGGGAAGATTTGAGTTGCGTTTTGTTTCATCTGAACTTTTTGCCTCAGCCCTATTTATTTATAAATTGATACTTGTTTTGAAAAGAATTTACCCCAGATATGAATTCTCCTGTGTAGGGATGAATTAAGTATTTTACAGAATTTCAGAATCGTAAAACACAGTCTGGCGGGGTAGCTGATTTGGTTAGGTCTTATGCTGGTGTCACTTGAGTAGATATGCAGTCATAGATGGCAGTGAGATTTCTTGCAGGGATAGGTACTTGTCTGAGCGGTTCTGCTGTATGTATTTGCTTAGGTTGGGTGGGGGGATCTCTGTAAGTGAGGACTGGCCTATCTCCCAAAGCGTGAGGGAGTGAGGAATCATTTTGCAGGACAGATTAAAAGAGATCAAGGATAAAAAAAGAGCCTCTTTCTTTATCTAGACAGCAAACACATGTAGGTAACTATAAGATACTTGTAAAAGAAATCTCCCTTGTCCACCCGCAGCAATTCTGAAAAAGGAATGTGATAGTCATTCGTGTTTCACTCCACTTTCAGCATTATCTTTCTGGTTCTCGTATTATTTCACAGAAAAATCTTATCATCCTCCCACACAGCCATGTGCAAAAACAGTGTTCTACGGAATATAGTAAGGTGCACGGCTGTGCTCATAACAGACAGACGTACACACAAAATGGATGGAGGAAGGCAAATTTCTCTATAGTTTGAATTACTGCCAATTTTAATCCAACACAAGCTTTGTATAGAATGTACCAATGTACCAGCCCCTCCTAAGCAAGTTAAGCTGTTTTACACAATGCAAACTCCTCTTTTGCTATGTCAGACCTGTGTCTTGTATTGCTGCTTGTATATTAGGGAACAGAGCAAGTTGCACAGTACTTTGAATAAAGACAGGTGATTGAGGTACAAGTGTGTGTGTATCTCTGAAAATTGCATGCCACAGAGCGCTTGCTTATTTTCGATAAGCCAGCCTATTCAGTGTAGGGTTTTCTTTTTTTTTATTTTTAATTTGAATCTTTCACAAACTAATCCTGACTTCTGCAAAGATATTAGTCAAATCAGTTATGTGAACAAATTTCAACCTATGGGAAGTTTGCTGTGTGATGACATTGACTATTTGCTATTCCCTATCATGTGTATGATTTGAATCAAAAATCATGTGGTATTGTTGATGCTTCTTGACTTGTGGTCTGACACCTTTTAAACAGGATAGTAGGGAAAAGCACCCAACAGATAGTGAATAACTTATTATGAACAAGAAAGAAAGAATAGGGGAACGTGTTTGTTTGCACATGAACTCAGGCATTTTAATAAGAAACAGTCCTCCTTCCATTCAACAGTCCTACAGTCCTCATAGAATCATCAAACTGTAGGATGGGACGGGACGGGACGGGACCTCAGGAGGTTACCTAGTCTAGTCCCTGTACTCAAGGCAAGACTAAGTAATAACTAGACCGTTCTTGACAGGTGTTGGAAACGTACTCTTAAAACCCTCCAGTGACAGAGATTCCACAACCTCCCTCGGCAATTTGTTCCAGTTCTTAACTACCCAGACAGTTAGAAAGCTGTTCCTAATGTCCAACATAAATCTCACTTGCTGCAATTTAAAGCCATGGCTTCTTGTCCTATTCATGGTGCAAATGATGGTATGGGAAAATTTTGCTCAGATTCAGAGTTCATAAAAAGCTAGCATGGCATGGCTCATTTCAGGAGCCTTCAGGTATAAAAACTCTTAAAAACTAGTTCCGTGCCACTTCCGTCCTCTCAGGCAACAGCAAAAAGAAGCACAAACATTTGTTCTCCTGTGAAATTAAAGTAGACATCTTTCCCAGGCCTCTTTTCCCTTTCCCTTCTTTTTCCATGCTCCCTGCTTTCTGGCTGCTCTCTCCAGGTCTGTCACTAACATTTAATAAAGAGTGTCTGACAAACATTGCTTCATCCTTGTCCGTGAGAAAATCTCTTTGTGCCAGGGTGAGCGTGTGCATACTCACAGCAGAGGTGGCCTTAGACAATTGGGGGCCTTAGGTGAGGGCAGGGGTGTTGCTGGCACCTGGCACACAGGGCATGTGCCCCAAGTCCAAGCACCGGTGCCCTGAATGTCCAGGGCAGCCCTTGCCTCTCCCATCCCCGTTCCCAGCCAGAGATCCAGGGCCCTGCTGCCGGCAGTGGTGCCCGCCTATCCCGTTCCCATCCCAGGCTGGGCCAGGTGGCGGGGCCCAGGCCCATGTCCTGGGATGCTCCTGGGTGGGGTTCACTATAGGGCCCCAATACAGCCCTCACCGGGGCCCTGGGCCCCCACTGCTGCCCTTACTGCCCCCCACAGTCCCAACTCCCATGGGGAAGGCAGAGGGCCACGGCCCACCCCAGCCAAAGGCTGCACCGCCTACCTGCCTGTCTGGCCTCTGTGCACTGGGGGTGCAGCAGCGCTCCCTGCCTACCCACAGCTGGCCGTGCCTCCCCAGGAGGATGGAGGAGAGTGGCTGGTGTGGCGCTGCAGCTTGCCAGGAGTAGGGCCCCTGGAGCAGCCCGCTCTGAAGAGTTCAGGCCACTTCACCCCTGGCCATCCCAACCCCTGGATCAGGCTCTAGCACACCAGGGGTCCTACTCCCGGCAAGCCGCAGAGCCACGCTGATCCCTATCTTCCCTCCCCCTGGGGAGGTGCGGCCAGCTGGGTGCTCGCGGGAAGTGCTGCTCTGCCCCTGCTGGAGAGATGCTGGATGGCAGGCAGGCGGTGCAGCCCCTGGCCGTGGCAGTCTGCAGAGCCCCGCTCCCCTGCAGCACCAGCACAAGGGTAAGTGAAGCAAGCAACCGCTACAGGGCCCCCTTAACTGCTCGGGGCCCTAGGTGATTGCCTGCTTCGCTCACCTCAAAAGTCACCTCTGACTCACAGCCCGAATGGAGGAACTCCTTAAGAATTGATTCATTTATTTTTTTGCCATTGAAAACAGTCAAAAACACCTTTCCTCATAATCAGGAGCTAGGCAGCAGCACTTGTCAAAGATGATCAGCACATTAAGTCCAATTGTTGGAAATACTGTTTTTTTTTCCTGAAAAGTATATGGAGCCATAGCTAGTATCAATCTGACCACAGGGTGAAGGATGCTATAAATAGGAAAGCAGCACAGATTTGCCCACCTTTGGGTAGCTCTGATTTTTTAATGCTGTGCCCTTTCATTTGATTGTTGTAATAAGACAGCAGCCGGAGAGCAATGCAGTGAGGCCACTGGCTTCTCCCTCTGGCCCTTATTACTCAAGAGGCACCTTTTTCAGCCTTAATGCTGCTTGTGAGCTTTCACATTCCAGGGAATGGAATGAATTTCACCACCTCTGAACATCCTGGAAGGAAGAGGGGTGTTCATATCACAAGAGCATAAAGTCGTTTGTATCCGATTTAAAGATACGGAAGCATCGTATCATCACTGTGTGGGAAGAGAAACGCCTTGAAATATGCCAATATATTATCTCTGAAGGCCTGACTCATACATATATTAAGGCCCTTTAACACCAGTCTGGCAACTGAAAAGAGGTTTTAAAGTGACAATAAATTACAGTCACGCCCAGATTAAAGGATCTTTGCACTGCTGGATTGATGTGAAGGAACCTTACTATTGATGAGCATTAGATCCTAGCAGCGCCAGCTCATCCATAGAGGCGAGCTAGGCGGTTGCCTAGGGTGTCAACAACTAGGGGCCACCACAGGGCTGGGCTGGAGCCAGAAAGTCCATCCCGCCCTGCTCTGCACGTAGCCCAGGGCGGAGCAAAGCAGGAAGCTATGGGTCGGCTGGCTGGCTCCGCTCTAAGTAAGTGTGTGTGGGGGGTTTGTCTAGGCCAGGGAGTGGAACCGCTGCCGCGATTGAGCCTCGGCAGGGAGCGGCACCACCACTGGCATCTGGCCACAGGCTCAGATCCAACACCGGCCATGGGAGCGGCGCCACTGCGATTTGGCCTGGCAGCCCACACGGTCCCCACCCACCACTTGGCCAGGCTTCGGGGGTGCTAGGAGGAGTGGGAGGGAGGACCTACCATCTGGTGTGGCCCGGGCCACGGGGGGGGTGGGGCACCAAGAAACCTTGGGGTTGGCCCTGGATCCTAGCACTCTAATATCTTGTGTGAGCACCTGATAACAGTGCTACACCGTGGGCACTGGCTGGCTGTTAATCTCCAAGTAGAATCTGAAGCACTAATTTAGATCTATAAGGCACTAAGGGTATGTCCACATGCAGCTTTTAGATCGAAATAAAGCTGGTTATTTCTATCTAAAAGAGTTTATGTCTGCACGATGTTTTCCTTGAATCAAAATAAGGTGCTCCTTTATTTCAATTCGGGGAAAGTTAGAGCGATTCTTTAAAACCTGGTTTTAAATCGAAACATTGCTTAAATCGAAACAGTTATTTCGAAATAACACCGTTCGGACGTGTTATTTTGAAATAACTGTTTAAATCGATTCCAGCACCAATCCCTTTCCTCTTCCCAGGGCGCCTCTTCCCAGAATTGAACTAGCAAGTCCTGTGTCTGGACATGCTAGTTCAATTTGGGGTTTTTTGGTGTGGACCTGTTAAATCGATTTAGCTTAAATCGATTTAATGATTTTATATAGATTTAGCTTATATCGATTTAACTTAAATAGATTTAACCAGCTAGGTGTGGCCATAGCCTAAATGGCCTGGGTCATGCCTGTTTGAGAGACTGCCTCTGTCCCCTGCTCTACCACGTCCAACTGTCCTCTGGTAGTGAGCTTCAGCTGGCCTGACCAGTTCAGCATATTCCAATTCAATCAAACCTTCTAATTTGCAGTGTGCATTCGTGATGTGAAATGTAACATGTCACAATGTTACCTGTTCTGCCATCGTAACAAAGGAACAAACAACATTTTTCTTCCTGAGCCTGTTTTTGTACAGTCAATTGTATCTAGTGCACGCCTGGGGAGGAAACCATGAAAATCTGAAAATTTACATGAAGTATATGAACTACCAAGGAAAAGTTTTAGCTGACTATAGAACTTTTGCAAAAAATGTTGTAATTAAAGAGCAATTAATTGATTAAAGTAAATATTTTATGAATTCCCTTTTGATTGTCCCCCATCATTTTTGACAGGTTACAGGTAGTACTGTTATAAATTGGATCCGATATGTGTCGTATAAGATATCCTTAAAAAACCTGCTGATCATTAAAACTCTCACATGGTGTCTATATGGTAAATGCAACCACTATACTTGAGAACTTGTCTAGTCATGTGACAAAACAGACACTGTTTAAAACAATAAGAAGACTCTTCAACTGTCTGACAAAGTGGGATTTTCTCCCACAAACGCTCATGCAATAAATAAATTTGTTAGTCTTTAAAAGTGACACAGGACTCCTCCTTTGGCTTGCTGGACTAGACTAACAAAGCTATCACTTTGGAATCTGACATCATTTAGATCTGTCATAGGGGAACAAAGCCCTGCTGGGATGATTTGGTTGGGGTCTGTCCTGCTTTGACCAAACAGAGGACCTCCTGAGGTCCTCTCCAACACTCATCTTATGCCATTCTAATAGTGCTATTAGCCAAAGGCTTATCAAAGTGCTCAGCCCTGTGAAATCTCCAAGACTCAGTTATTGTTGGTCTAAAATAATTTCTACACAATGCCAATCCCACTAAAAACTCCCATTGATCAAGGCTATTCTTGTTGGTATGGCACTGGGCCGATGTTCCCAATGCCTGGATTTTACACTTAGCCCTGCCATAGATTTTCAGTGTGGCCCAAGCCAAGTTATGTAGTCTACTCCTTGTCTTAATTTCCCAGGCTGAAGAAGCAGGGACAGCGCTACTTTATAAGTGTGTCATGACAATAAATTCAATACTGATAGGGGCTGAAACACTCCAGGGAGGAACATCACCAAAAAAGCCTACACATTAATAAAAACAAACGGTCGTCATATCACTCAAGGCCTTTTTGCTGCAGTCCCCATCAGAGATAGAGCATCCTTCATAAGGAAGTCCAAACTAATATGTGTTCAGCTTGGAAATCCCTCTATGCCTTATTTGTTGGCCACTGTGTAATTCTAATTGCTTGAATTTCTGATTAGTAATTCTGTAATATCCGCTCTCAGTCATCCTATACAGGGTACTAGTGGAGTATTGTTTTAACTTATTAATTGAAACAGACCAAGGCTTTCCAGGTAAATTATGAATATCAAAAAACTGGGAGGACAGCTTAATACGGGGTGGGGTGGGGGGAAACACCAATGGCTTGATTACTAAATTCTACACCTGGCTGACAGAAATGGACCTCAATCAACATCTTTACCCTGGTTAATTATTGTAATAGGCTTTTCATTGTTTTAACAATAACGTTTTCTTTCCTAAAAGAATTGTTTGGCCTGTTAATCATTTATGTCACATATTGTTCAAGAGCCTTGACTTTGGCTTCATGATAATAGTAGCTGTTTCCTGTCTCAGTTCAAATATTGGAACTATTGTTATACTTCAATGTTGAGAATATTCAGAAGCACACATCTCTATCCAATATATGCCAAGTAAAATGATTTTGCCACAAATGGCCCAATGCAGGCCACTAGTAAAGCTTCTGTTCTTTCAGTGGGAGTTCTGAGTGTGTAAGGAACACAGGATCTGAACCTAAGTGTTGCAATTTCTGAAACATTTAACTGAATGAACAATTTCTGTGAATAGCCAGTGGCTGTGGAGGGCAAGAGAAGAAGCAAACACACTGTGTTGTGCATGGGGGTCCAAATTGCATGGTTAGGTGCCTGTTGAACTTCCATTGAAGTCAATGGTGTGTGTGTATGTGTGTGTTTATGTACACATACAGCTGAGAACTCTTCCTTTGAGTCAGAACTGTATGAATATAGCAATGGAAGCAGCAGGACTAGATTGTGCCTTTGTCCAACTCAGTACAGAGGGAGTAAATTCACTCCAATCCCCCTATTCTGTTAAGGAAGGCACACACAAGCTTAGGTCAAGGCAGGTATGGATCATGGCTTCTACTCACTGGATATCTATATTATTTTCCTTCTAGTTTTGGAGCCTTTGGGGGTAGTGTTGGGGAGTGTCACCAAGGGTTGAGGCTCATGTATAATCACATGACTCCAAGAGCTCAAACTTTAAATAAAATGGTAAGACTCAATACAATTGTGAGAACTGAATTGCTGAACATTGTATCCTTATCCTGAAAGCTGGCCCTGACTGCTCAATTTAACTTTGGCTAGTAAATTTATATAACAAAATGACAGTTTTTCCTTACCCCCCCCCCAGTCCCTTTGTCTGTGCAAAAATAAAATAAAATTCAGGACCACGATAAATGTCAAATGCCCAGAAATGGATTCCATGCAAAATCAGGTAAGGAAGCCTGCTTGGTGTGAGGGAAACCTCTCCTACTCAAACATACGGATAGCTGCCAAAATATCAGTATTACAGGGAGCTAGTTGGGAAATTATTTCCCATGCAACAAATTGACAAACAATTAACTATTTTAGTGGCAAAAAATGTCTTTGTTGCCAAAAATCCATTTCCATTTAAAAAAAAAAATCAGTGGAAAATTTGCAACCTGCTCTAACAGGAACATAGAAAGCAGCTAGCTTCTTAATATAGATGTTCTTCTTTTAAACCTGTCCTAAAATAACGGCTGCTTGAATGTTTCCAGTCCAGCAGTGGTTTGGAACTTCATGACAGTAGGCTCTGCATTTATTATCCACATTTACACAGAATCTCAATCCTACCTCCTTGCTGGCTGCAACAGAGACTCTTTGCAAACAAAGTGAATTGTAAATTGGACCCTGTTGCTTTTGCAGCTCCGTGTGACGCTCTCACTGGATGAAAGCTGGTAAAAGAAAATACCAAGGAAGCTGGGGTTTTAAAATAGACTTATGCCTTTAGAAAATGCTAGCAAAGGTTTTAAGGTCAGCCCTGCACTGTGGGAAATAAGGAGGTTGTGGTGTGTTGGAATCAAGGGCTGAAAAATGAGCTGGAATTTTTTTGATTCCTTTATAGGCTTTGGAAAGGTTATTCGAGTGGTGTGCCCCAGGGGTCGGTCCTGGGGCCAGTTCTGTTCAATATTTTCATTAATGATCTGGATGATGGGATTTATTGCACACTCAGTAAGTTTGCGGATGACACCAAGCTGGGGGGAACAGTAGACACGCTGGAGGGCAGGGAGAAGATTCAGGAAGACCTTGACAAATTGGAGCAGTGGGCCAATAGAAATCTCATGAGGTTCAACAAGGACAAGTGCAAACTCCTGCACTTTGGATGGAAAAACCCCATGCACTGCTACAGGCTGGGGTGTGATCAGCTAAGTAGCAGCACCGTAGAAAGGGGCCAGGGGGTCCTGGTGGATGGGAAGCTGGATATGAATCAGCAGTGTGCTCTTGCTGCCAAAAAGCCCAATGGCATACTGGGCTGCATCAGAAGCATTGCCAGCAGATCGAGGGATGTGATCATTCCCCTCTATTCGACACTGGTGAGGCCGCATCTGGAATACTGTGTCCAGTTTTGGGCTCCCCACTACAAAAAGGACGTGAACAAATTAGAAAGAGTCCAGCGGAGGGCAACAAAAATTATCAAGGGGCTGGAGCACAAGCCCTATGAAGAAAGACTGAAGGAACTAGGCTTATTTAGCCTCCAGAAGAGAAGACTGAGGGGGGATTCGATAGCAACCTTCAACTACCGGAAGGGATGCTCCAAGGAGGATGGAGCTCGGCTGTTCTCAGTAGTAACAGAGGACAGAACAAGGAGCAATGGTTTCAAGTTGCAGCTGGGGAGGTCAAGGCTGGATATTAGGAAAAAGTTTCATACTAGGAGGGTGGTGAAGCATTGGAATGGGCTACCTAGGGAGGTGGTGGAATCTCCATCTTTGGAGGTGTTTAAGGCAGGGCTGGATAAAACTCTAGCTGGAAAAAATTAGTGGGAGTGGTCCTGCTTTTTTTGGCAGGGGGTTGGACTAGACGACCTCATGAGGTCCCTTCCAATCCTATGATTCTGCTTTTTCTCCTGTGATCTTCCTTCAGCAGAACGATCCGAAGGCAGAAGTGCCTCCGAAGGACTATGGAAGTATCCTTGATCACAACTCCAACTCCTCCTTTCCACCCTCGATTCCCTCTGCTCTCTGAACCTATGTATCACCTCTGATTTTAAACTCCTTTTCCTCACATATTTTCTTTGTCTCCAGACTTGTTTATAACTGCCTCTACTGCTTTGCCTGCATATGTTGCTGCCCTGATCCAGCATTGCTAAAATTTTGGGGAGAAATCCTGGCTGTGCTGAAGTCAGTGGCAAAATGCTTGTTGCCTTGAATGTAGCTGCATTTCACCCTCTAGTCCATGCCTTGGTTCCCTCTATTCATCATTACTGAAATTCCTTTTGCTCTTGTCTCTTCATGGCAAGTTCTGTGTATCACACAAAAGTCTGATCACTCAGTCTTCATCTTTGAACACCTCATCTGGATCTCCCTTCATGTGAGGTTGCAGTTCAAAAGCATCTTTCTTTTTTAACTCTTTGGATTTGTTCCCGACCTTATCACAAGCCTCGTTTAGTTTTATACCCTCCTCACTATTCCTTTTGCTCATCTTACACCGACCTACTCTCAGATCCTCATTCTGTGGGGTGCTAGAGTCCGTTCTTTGTTTGGCTCTGGGAAGCACTTGGTGGAGGCCTCAACAAGAGATTAAGGAGCATTGAGGAGTCCAGTCTTGAGTACCAATGTGGAGGGAAGCAGCAACAGGGGATGAGGAGTTAATGGGGAATTGAGCTTTGAGCAGAGGAGAGAAACAGCAATTGAGAAAAATGGAATCTACAATTGAATTCTGTCGGTGTGTGAAAAAGCAGCAGGTGGGAGTAGGAGGCAGTGAGAATAATGTCTTGCATCCAGTCAATGTCTTGATACATTGATTAGCTGTCTGATATAAATAATGGCATCTGCCTTCTTTTAAATGCATGTGACAAACAGTAGCAATTATCCTACAAGTGAGAGGCACAGCATTTATCTTAAATTCTGCACAGTCTATTTCTCAAATTTTTAGTGTTGCTAGGTGGTGTTATGTGGAACCAGCATCAAGGGGGAAATCATCCAATGTCTATGCACCATTAAAGCCCTGTTTTGAATGTCTAGGTGATCCATAGGTCTTGAGTAGGCTCATCTCACAGGGGTGAGTGTCATCCCTAGAGTATTACTACTGTTCTTTTAAATACTTTCCTTTTAAAATGGTGATAAAGCATTGGAAAAAAATCTGTGCTTCCTTAACTATCAGGTTTTTGATTATCTTTCCTGTAGCTTTTTAATACAGTCTTTGCTGAGGAAAAGGGACCAGTCACGTCTCAATCATCAGCCTTGGTCTGCATCTCAGCCTGTCTTCAGGCAACCAAAATCTTTTATTGGCACCTGCATTTTTGTTGCCAATGTTGGGATCGTCCTCTTCCTTTCCGTAGGAAGGGCTAAAGATAAATGACATTTACAAATCGCTCATAGTGCCCGGTACTCCTCAGTTCATTGCACAAGGACAACATCCATGCTTGCTGTCTGTGATCTGTTTAAATGCATGTAATCCACCCTATTTTCAACTGAGATATTCATTTATTGGTCAGGTTCTGCTCTCACTTACTCTGGTGTCAATTCCAGAAGAGTTACTCTGGGTTCACCACAGAGCAATTGGAATTGAATATAGCTGAGATCAGAATCTGGCTCCATAATTATCTTTTATGTTGGTATATTCTTTTACTTTGCTTTACGTTTGACTTGAAAAAGAGACATTTGATTGCTTTATAGATCATTGTTTTCTTTCTCATTACTTATTTGAGACATTCCTATGGCAACCTTTGCCATGGCAACAGGGTTCCATACAGTACGTTAAAAATATGGCACCATTTCACTCAATGGCTACCTACTCCTATCAGCTCAGGGAATAAATCCAGCAGAAATTCTAAAACAAAGGCTAAATTGCTCTCGAAGTGAAAACGTTTGCCAATTTCTGTTGGATTTGACTATTTCAAGGCATTGCTAATTAGGACTCGATTAAGCTTCATGAAGTTCAAGTAAGTTAAATACATGCATAAGTGCTTTCCTGATTTGGGGCTGTAGCAACCAGGCAGGACTGGATTAAGGTGCTATGTGGCTGCCCTCTTTTGTGGCCTCCCTGCCTTGGGCCACAGCCTCCCACTACAGTGGCTTGGGTCCTGTGGCCAGAAACCATGGCCGGTTTCAGCGCTTCTACTCCACCCCAGGCTAGCTGCTCTGGGGCAGGGCTGGCTGGCATGTGTTTGAGTCTTTCCAGGGATGGAGCCGGCTGGCACGTGGGGTGGCCTCTGATGTTGTCGTCCAGGGCCCAGGGCACTGTCAGGGCCCTGCAACAAGGCCCTTGCAGCCCAGGTTGGCGTGGCTGGCCCCCTAAGGGCCCTGGCATGGTGGCCCACCAGGGCTCCAGTCCCTGAAGTAGCACCACCAAAGGTCGCCCCATGTGCTGGTCAGCACCACCACTGGTCCTGGAGTGCAGCGACCACATACTGGTCTCTCCCCGCCTCGACACCGGGGTAGACCATCTGGCTTGGAGGCAAGTGGGAGCGCCCCAGCTCCTGTGACCTCTATCACCAGAGCCTTGCTGGCAGGGCTGGATTATCAAGGGCTTTAAAGGGGCTACAGCCCAGGAGTCCTCTTCTGCCAGAGACTATTGCTGCAGCCCCTATAGCCCCTGCCTTGATGCAGTTCGGCATACGGGAGCAATGGAAATGACAGCCACTGGCATGTGTGACTCCGGTAGTTTGAGGGGGAGGGCTGTGAAAAACAAAACCAGCAGGAGACAATCGGGAATAACTTTCTCGCATAGTTTAATAATTTTATACACAGAGCGACTTTGCTCTCAGCAGAGGTAATTGCCATTTGCAGTGCCTTGAAGCAACATGAGATTTTTATTCTCCTTCAGTCCAAGTGGGTTTTCACTACCTCTGAGTCCCTTGCATGCTGCTTGCAGTCTGTCTCATTTACCATGGGGGAGAGAGAAGACGAGCTAAGTATTCTGTACACCGAGACAGGAGAAATGCCCTTTTAAGACAGTCAAATTAACAGTTGTGTTTGTCTCTGTTACTAAGGCTCAAAAGGCACATGGTAATCCATGCCAAGCCGAAGAAAAATTGTTCAGCCCTGGGCTGAATCCTCTGCTGGCATAACTCCACTGAAGACAGTGGAACAAACAAGGAGTCCTACGGCACTAAAAGATTCATGAATTTAGTTATCACATGAGCTTTTATGGGAAAAACTCCCACTTCGTCAGGCACTTGAAGATGGCAAACTTACAGAATGGGAGCAAAATAAATGCAAGAGAGAGTAAATCATAGGATTAGATCAGACAGTTAAAATATATCAAAGCAGTTGTTTGGATTCAAACAGTGGGATCTGATGAAGTGGGATTTTCTCCCATGAAAGCTCATGCGATAAATAAATTTGTTTAATGCCACTAGACTCCTTGTTTGTTTGCTGAACTAGACAAACACAGCTACCCCTTTGGGTGAAGTTGGTGGAGTTTTTCCTGCAGGGAAATTGGACCCCTGACTTTTACTCAGGGTAAAACGCAGTTTTAAATCTCTTAGCATGACTTAGAGATTCTTAAAAGATTCTGCTTCAGTTCCCCCCATCCTTTCTCATTTCAGGCTTGATCCTGGGAGGTGCTGTGCACCCTCAACCTATCCCCCAGGTGACTTGTCACAATATTAAAATGAACACATGGGCCAAATATTTACTCTTTTCCCCAGTACTGTTCTCCAGTTCAAATGGGGGAAGCAGAGATGCATTTACTTAGTAAACAGCATGCGCTGAAGAGGAGAAGGAAGGGGCATTTCTCTGGCATTGGTGGATGGGAAGAGGAAGAAACTGGATTTTAAAAGAGCGAGAGAGCATGCGCGTGTGCGTGTGTGTGTAGAGCAACTTCATTTTATGGCCTCACTGTGGCCAAAATAGTTTCAGAGTGTAATATGGCTACAGTATTTTGCACATTTCAGATTATTGTGCCCCTTTTGTTCACCTTCAAATCACTTCTTCTTCTCCAGAGGTTATATCTCATTTTATTGTTCTAAGCTGTATATAAAGATATTTTCCTGCCAGGGTAGAAAGCACAGAGGCAAAGCTCCCGAATGGTGTCAAGCAAACGTTATCTTACCGTGGCGAAGCAGATAGTGAGTGCCACATTTATTTTTTGATAAGAGTTTAATTTAAATGCAGCAAGAGAGTCATCCCAAACAAAAGTCAAATTTCTCTGCTTATCACAGGGTGCGGTAACTATGAGGTCACAGCAACAGCTCATGTGATACTTTAATATCACTCACCTTTATCACAGGGGCCCTCAGGGCTTTAAATAGTTAGTGATGGCAAAGTATTTATAAGCTGCAGCTCTGTTATTAATTATTATTATTGTTGTTATTATTATTATTATTTCACTGTATCTACTGGAGCATAGGAAGGAGTTAAGGATGAACTTTCAGTCTTAATTTAGGAGCTTCCTTATTTTGTGGATTTAAGTAAAGACCCTGGCGTATGGTAGTTTTGTCTGTTGACTTAAAATTATTTTTAACCTACGAATTTCCTTTTTTTTTTTTTTTTTTTAAATACAGGTGTCTTTTCAATGTTATGAGTTGATGTTCAGGTCAACATCTTGTAGAAGTTTGCAACATCATATGACATTTTGCTGATCCTGTTAAAGGGCCTATCTTGGGCCAAATTTGCCTCAGTGTTAGGGTGTATTTTTTTTAAAAAAGGTTTTACAGACTGTAAGACAATTAAAATCTTCTTAAGTTTGCAAATAGACATATTGGAAACAGTTTAAATGCTACCCCCACACACATAAAAACCAGACAAATCTCCCCCCACCCCTGGTTCTTTATAACACAAATGCCCAGCCTTGCATTACTGGGACATGCTGGTTAGTATACTCTGGCATATGACAGCAAGCAGGAAAAACTCAGTTACAAGTGGCTAGTAAGAAAAATGAATCTGAACAGGTTATTTTCAGAGGCCAGACTGAGAGGAAGTCACAAAAGAAATAAATATACAAAATGGTGGGACGTAAATAAGATTTTTCATAGGAGCAAGGACAAATAAGGTGCATGATTTCTACTGAAACTCAGGCAAGGTAGGCAGCCTTGCTTCTTTTTGCGCTTTTAGGGAAACCTCCCTGCCTTGCACACAGTCACTCTAATTAATCTTAGTATTTATTGGGTACTTTGATGAGGCCATTGTTTCTTTGAAGTATGAGCTTTAAATTTCACACTGAATTGACACCAGTCTGATCTGAAAAAATCTCTCTAGTAAACTCCAGTGTACAACATATGACTCACCACTGATCTTGCAACAAGTTTCTCTTATCATAGGAGCCCACAGAGAAATCAGGGTGTATTTTTGTTGTCTTTGGGGCAATGCCTGTAAAAAACATATGCAAGGTTGAAATTCTGAGTGAAAATGCAATTTCCCTGCAAAGTAAATAAACCAGAGTAAAATATGAAAATGTTTCCCAACTCCAGCAAGTGTCTCACTTGGAAGGATCTACAAACTACACATGAATTTTAGGCCTTACTCCCTCCACCACTCAGATGTGGTCACTACTCCATTAGCAGCAAGAGATGAGCAGACAGAGCTGTAGGAAACAGTTCTTTACTAAACAAAGAATCATAGAAAGACGAAGGGATCATGAGCAGTCATCGAGTCCAGTCCCCTGAATTCATGGCAGGACCGAGGACCCCCTTAAACCATCCTGCCAGGTCTCTGTGTAACCTGCTCTTAAAAACCTCCAGTGATGTAGATTCCACAACCTGCCTGGACAACTTATTCCAGTGGATAATCATCCTGACAGTTAGAAATTTTTTTCCTAATATCTAAACCAGGGGTTCCCAACCTTTTCAAAGCTGGGGACCCCTTTTTAAATTGAAAAAAAATGCATGCCCCCCATTGCTGGAGTTTGTATGTAGCGGCCAGAATCGGCCCCTGCTGGCAAGATTTGGCTCCAGCTGCTCGGAGGGAGCCCCCACTGGCAGGATGCAGCTCCTGCATGTAAGGCCTTGCAGGGGAGGGGAGCCAAGCCACAGCTGTCTGGCGAGGGGCTGCAACACCGGCATGGCGCCCAGTCAGCCCTTGCACATGAGCAGGGGCAGGCAGCTCAGCTGGGAAGCACTGTCATGGCCCCTGCCCCCTTCAGAAGAGCAGGATGCCTATGGCCCCAAGGTAGCCCTCTGTGCATCGCCCCCGGGGCCCCTACCAGCCCCAGAAACCTCACCTCCCCACACCCTTACTTGAGGCAGCTGCAGAGCAGTCTGCCCATACTCCGCAGGTTTCTCCTACCCGAGGCAGGCCACATGGTTGGTCTGCACAGGGCAGGAGATTTAAAATGAGCCCAGCTCCCAGCTGTGTCCGCAGAACCCCTGCAATGTCTCTGCGTCCCCCCCGCAGGTGTCCATGCACCACAGGTTGGGCACCACTGGTATAAACTAAACCTCCCTTGCCATAATTTAAGTCCATTGCTTCTTGTCATTGGCCGTTAAAGAGAACAATTATTCTCCCTGCCCTTTGTAACAAACCTTTTAGGACCTTGAAAACTGTTCTCATGCCCCCTCTCAGTCTCCTCTTTTCCAGGCTAAACAAGCCCAGCCCTTTCAATCTTCCCTCATAAGTCAAGTGCTCCAGACCTGTAATCACTTTTGTTGCTCTTCTCTGGACTTTCTCCAATTTGTCCACATCTTTCTTGAAATGAGGTGCCCAGAACTGGACACAATACTCCAGGTGAGGCCTAATCTGCGCAGAGTAGAGCAGAAGAATTACTTTTCATGTCTGTCTTACTATACTCCTGTTAATACATCCCAGAATGGTGATTGCCTTTTTTGCAACAGCATTACACTGTTGACTTATATTAGCTTGCGGTCCCCTGTGACATGTGCTGAGAGGATGTCTTTCACACTGAACCCTCTGGGGTTTTGTAGCAGCCTTGCTTCAGCCTGCACGCCCAAGCTCCCTGTGTCTTACCACTGGCCAAGCTTAAGAGCAGGATGCCCATAACCCCCCATGCAGGGCTACAGATGGGGTGGAAGGAAGCAAGCAGAGCAATTTTCCAGAGGCTTGGCAATTTAAAAGGGCCTGAATGGATGGGAGTACAGACAGAAAGCCTCCCCTCCCCTCAATCTCCTTTCCCACAAGACTCCCACACTTGGGATTTCTGCCCCTTCTCTGAGCTGAGTTTTATTATGCACAGTGCAGGTTCCCAGGCAGCTGGTGGTTTCTGCTATTCAGTTTCCTTGGTCCATCAGTAATCTCCCTGGGCAAACCAAGTGCTCTGGCACACTGACTAGCAGACAGTGCCTTCTCAGCTGCCTGGAAACCTGAATGATGCATAATAAAAAACTAAAATTTGCTCACAAAAGCCCACTCTGGCCTCAGATATCCCTTTCTAGGGAGTCCATGGATGGTTCTGCCTGGGGGCCTGGAATTGCTGTCAGTGGTTTGCTGCCATGAAGTGGATCACACCAAACTAGGGATCTCCTGAAACCTGGGTCTCTTTCTCCAGTTCCTCTCATCATATTACAGTCATCTCTGGAGTTAGGCAGCACAACACTACACAGCAGTTTTATGGCCAGGGAGCATAGGACAATGTCACTATCTAAAAAACTCCAGGGAGAATTGACACAATGCCATTACCAAAGGTGGGTGAATCAATTTGGAGGGAAGAGCCTGTCCCTCTAGCATTATCTATGGATGCAAGTACACAAGAAATCCATTTCTCTGTGTAGTTCAGTACAGAACAATGCATCTCTGCAGCAGCTTTCAGCCATCCCAAATGCTGGTTACTGCCACTATACAAGACTAAGTATGAACATCTTACGTTCCTAAATGCACCATCTGAAAATGTGTTATGCAGTGTGTAGATAAGTAGAGCCCTGCAAATATTCAGATATCCGCAGATATCCACGTTACGTCCACATCCGCAGATACAACACAGATATCCCCAGACCATTTCTTGCAGATGCAGATCAGATAGAGGTCCACGTATTTTTATTCTCACAGAGCTAGAGCCCTGCAAATATGTGGATATCTGCACATAGCCGCATCCACAGATAAACATAGGTTTCCCAGACCATTTCTTGTGGATGCAGATCAGATACAGATCCACATATTTGTATCTGTGCAGGGCTCTGTAGATAAGTGGTGGTGTTTTCTGGCCCATTGGCACATACACTAAGAATGTGTAAGAAGAGACCCATGACTGGCCAAGAGACACATGAGGGCTGCCATCTCTGTATCTTACAATGCCAGCTTCCCATCAACATGTAGGATGTCTAAAAGTTTTCCTGGCTCTGACAGGGGCTCGCGGTCTGCTTCATCTGTACTTTATTTTTTTCCCCTGCTAGTTTCTGTCTCCACCCTGAAATGGTATCGCTGGTCTGCTATGCACTTGCATCCTGATGTGCTAAGTGATGACTGGGGCAAGCGATCTGCCCTTTTTCACCACCTTTCTGCAGTCCTGATAAGACAATGACAGAGTGGTCCACTCCCTATCTGCTTCTCCTGTCAGCTGATCAGCTGTTTGCTATCCCTGTGCTGTATTTCCCAGTGTAATCCTCTTTAACACCACTCCTTCCTCTGTTCTAATTTTCATGAAGACAAGCATGGCAAGCCACAAAGGGGAAAACCACAAAACCAGGATAACTCTCACAACCTCATTCTCTGCCGACTTCACGGCTGAGCCTGACTCAGCGAGAGAAACATGGTACTGCTTGGTCCCAGGATTCACACGACTCACGGCCCCACCTCCACTGAGGGTTCCACCTTCCCAGACACCCAAGTCTCTCTGGATGTCCCCAAGTGGGGTAGAACTGCCGTGCTTTCAATGAACAGGGAAGCTGAGAGTCCATAAAGACCCCTGCATGATTAGGAGCCCTAGAATCAAAGAAAATGAGGGTTGGAAGGGACCTCAGGAAGTCATCTAACCCAATCATACAATCACAGAATCCTAGGGTTGGAAGGGACCTCATAGGTCATCTAGTCCAACCCCCTGCCAGAGGCAGGACCACTCCCACTAAACCATCCCAGTCATGGTTTTGTCCAGCTGGGCCTTAAACACCTCCAAAGATGGAGACTCCACCACCTCCCTTGGCAGCTCATTCCAAGGCTTCACCACTCTCCTAGTAAAAAAGTTTTTTCTAATATCCAGCCTCGACCTCCCTAACCGCAACTTGAGACCATTGCTCCTTGTTCTGTCCTCTGTTACCACCGAGAACAGTCGAGCTCCATCTTCCTTAGAGCATCCCTTCAAGTAGTGGAAGGCTGCTATCAAATCCCCCCTCCATCTTCTCTTCTGCAGACTAAATAAGCCTAATGCTTTCAGTCTTTTCTCATAGGGCTTTGCTCCAGCCCTTTGATCATTTTGGTTGCCCTCCGCTGGACTCCCTCTAGCATGTCCCTGTCCTTTTTGTAGTGGGAAGCCCAAAACTGAAGACAGTATTCTAGATGTGGCCTCGCCAGTGCAGAATAGAGGGGAATGATCACATCCCTTGATCTGCTGGTAATACTTCTTTTGATGCAGCCCAGTATGCCATTGGCCTTTTTGGCAGCAAGAGCACACTGCTGACTCATGTCTAGCTTCCCATCCACCAAGACCCCCAGGTCCTTTTCTACACTGCTGCTACTTAGCTGAATGTTTCCCAGCCTGTAGCAGTGCATGGGGTTTTTCCATCCCACATGCAGGATTTTACACTTGTCCTTATTGAACTTCATAAGATTTTTATTGGCCTACTGTTCCAATTTATCTAGGTCTCCCTGAATCCTGTCCTTGCCCTCCAGCGTGTCTACTGGTCCCCCCAGCTTGGTGTCATCCGCAAACTTACTGAGAGTGCAGTCTATTCCATCATCCAGATCATTGATGAAAATGTTGAACAGAACTGGCCCCAGGACCGACCCCTGGGGCACCCCACTCATGACCGGTTGCCAGCTAGACATGGAACCATTGATTCCTACACGCTGAAACCGTTGATCTAGCCAGTTTTCTATCCACCTTATAGTCCACCTATCCAACCCATTCTTCCTTAATTTGCCAATGAGAATGCTGTGGGAAACTGTATCAAAAGCCTTGCTAAAATCAAGGTATATCACATCAACGGTTCTTCCTGCATCCAGAAAACCAGTCATCTGCTCATAGAAGGAAATGAGATTGGTCAGACATGATTTACCCTTGGTAAATCCATGCTGACTGTTCCTGATCACTTTATTTTCTTCTAAGCGTTTGAGGATGGATTCTTTAAGAATCTGCTCCATAATTTTGCCAGGGACTGAGGTGAGGCTGACTGGTCTATAATTCCCTGGATCCTCCTTTTTCCCTTTCTTGAAAATAGGCACTACATTTGCTTTTTTCCAATCCTCTGGCACCTCCCCTGTTCTCCATGAGCTTTGAAAGATAACAGCCAGCTGTGCTGCTATCTCATCGGCCAATTCTCTCAGCACCCTTGGATGCAGTTCATCCGGCCCCATGGACTTGTGCACATCCAGCTTCTTTAAGCAGTCCCTAACCTGACCTTCTGTCACCAAGCGCCTCTCTTCTTCTCTCCAATCTGCCACACCCATGGTAGTGGGCTGGGAGCTGACCATGCCTCTGAAAACTGAAGCAAAAAACGCATTGAGCACTTCAGCTTTTTCTTCATCCTCTGTCACAAGGATGCCTGCCCCATTCAGTAAGGGGCCTACACCATCCCTGATCCTCTTCTTGTTACTAACATACTTGTAGAACCCCTTCTTGTTATCCTTTACATCCCTCTCTAGCTGCAGCTCCATTTGTCCTTTGGCCTTTCTGATTTTATCCCTGCAGGCCCTAGCAATATCTTTATATGCCTCCTTGGTCATCTGACCAAGCTTCCACTTCCTGTAAGCTTCCTTTTTATGTTTAAGCTCAGAGCAGAGTTCTCTGCTAAGCCATTCTGGCTGCCTCACAGGTTTATTCTTTCTCCTAATTGGAATGTCCTGCTCAAAGCAGGACCAACCTCTGCTAAATCTTCCCAGACAGGTGTTTGTTAAGCAGGACCTTGAAAAACTCCAAGGATGGAGATTCCACCCCCTCCCTGGGTAATGCATTCCACGACTTCATCACCCTCTTAATGAAAAAGCTTTTCTTAACATGCAACCTAGACTCCCCCCCTCTGCTAGTTGTGATCATTGCACCTTGTTCTGTCCTCTGCCAACACTGAGAACAGACTAAATCTAATCTCATAGACTCACAGACTCTAAGGGCAGAAGGGACCAATATGATCATCTAGTCTGACCTCCTGCACAGTGTAGGCCACAAAACCTCACTGACCCACTCTACAATGAACCTCAAACCCATAACAGCTATTAAAGTCCTCAAATCATGATTTAAAGACTTTAATAGAGAGAATCAACCAGCAAGTGAGCCATGCCCAATGCTACAGAGGAAGGCAAAAAACTCCCAGCACCCAAATCAATCTGCTCTGGGGGAAAATTCCTTCCTGACCCCAGATATGGTGATCAGTTAAACCTTGAGCATGAGGGCAAGTCCACAACAGCCAGTCAAGAAGAACTGCTCCGTAATAACTCAGAACCCACTCAATCTAATGCCCCTTTCCAGGTCACTAGCATACCCATCACCAGTAGTAAAAGACAGACAATGGCCAAGCTACATTGTCCATCATATCATTCCCTCCAGAAACTTATCAAGCTCGGTTTTGAAGGCACCTAAGGTTTTTACCCCCACCACTTCCCTTGGTAGACTATTCCAGATCTTTACTCCTGTTCAGGTAGTTGAAGGCTGCCATCAAATCTCCCCTCATTCTTCTCTTCTGCAGACTAAAGCCTAGTTCACTCAGCCTCTCCTCCTAAGTTATGGGATACAGCTCTAATGATTTCTGTTGCCCTGTGGTGGACTCTCTTCAGGAGCTGAGACTAGCAAAAATGAGAGAGGTGTGCCAGTTGGCCTGGAAACACAGGGCATCCTTTGGCCCAATTCCCTGTCATTTTGTGGGAGTAAGGAAGATGCAGCACCTCTGGGTTTTGGTGAAAGAAGTCCGTTCCTCCCTCTAGCACATCCACTGCTTCTTCATACAGTGCCCAGCTATGTGGGTTTGCATGGAGAAGTTGAATCTCCCAAGCTGTCTCAAGTGACCCAACATTGTGAGCACCAATCTTGCAGCAGACTCTCAGGATGGAGAACACAACCCCCAAACTGGCTGATTTCTGTGCTTAGATTTCAACAATCAAATACTATATGAAAACTCATTAGTCACTATAATGACCTTAACTGGGAGACAGATAGGACAGATAGATGTAAGGTGCTACTCTGAGAGTAGAAAAAACAAATGCACAAATACAGAATGGGGATAATGGCTGGCAGCAGCACTGCTGAGAAGGATCTGTGAGTTGAAGTGGATCGCAACCTCAGTGTGGGTCAGCAGTGAGATCCTATTGCAAAAAAAGCAAGCACAATTTTAAGTTGCATGAATAGAGGCTTAGCATGCCAGCCATGGGAAGTTAGCATCTATGGTGCTGTGAATCCATGAATCTATGAACAGGGAATCATGGATAATCCCGTTGGGTGCTCTGATCTGTCTCACCACTGAGGTGAGTTTTCTTTTGTGACAGATGGTCTCGTACGCCAAGAATTACAAGGTGACATCCCGTCTCAAAGGCTGAGTCACTTATCCCAGGCTATGTCCACACGACGCACCATTATTTTGAAACCGTTAAGCCTTGCATGTAATTGAAATAGCCATTGTTTTGAAACAGTTGTTTTGAAACAACGGCATTCAGACACGTTGTTTTGAAACCACACCATTGTTTCGAAACAACTGTTTTGAAATAACATGTCCGAAAGACCTTGTTTCAAAATAACCATTTCGAAACAATGGCTACTTCAAAAGCAGGCTTTCCCTTAATTCAAATTAACAATCTGTTAATTCAAATTAACTTATTTTGAAATAAGGACTTCATTTCAAAATAACTCATTTTGAAATGGGATATTTTGAAATAATGATGTATGTGTGGACATAGCCTTGCACATCAAAGTCAATGTTTCTAGCTAATTCTGTAATAAAGTGCAACTTTATTAAACACGACAAGGAAATATGAATTATTTAAAAGGTTAAGGCAAGTAAACTGCACACAATTGAGACACACTCTTTAATTTTGATATGTAACAGAAGCTCTTGTAGTAAATGAGATACTTTAGGTGTAAACCAAGCAAAGCAACTGGGGATCCCTTGCGAACAGTCCAAAAAGCATAGAGATATGGTTCCTTCCAGTTAGAGGGTTTTGTCACCTCTTCCCATGGGCTTGGAGATGCAAACTCAGCTGATGTGAGAAATCTACTTAAACGGCTCTTCTTCTTTGGGAGGGAGAGGGGGAAATAACAGAACAAAGTCTGTTGTCCTCTTTAATTCATAAAAGTCCATTTGCTATCAACGGATCTTCCTTGCTGGGAAGGACATAACACCTTCTGCTGGAGACGTGCACTTCATACTTGTTAACGTCTCTTTCCTGGACAGTTGATTTACACAGAAACAGTGGCTGAAATGACAAATGCTTAAGTATTATCTTTCAATATAAGATACAGGTGTCATAAATGACATTAATGTACTCAGCAAATCACAAGCATTTAATAAAGGCTAAATGCTAAAAATGTTCTGATAATCATAGAATCATAGAGTTAGAAGGGACCTCATGAGGTCATCTAGTCCAACTCTCTGCCAAAAAAGTAGGACCACTCTCACTAAATTGTCCCAACCCGGGTTTTGTCTAACTGAGCCTTAAATATCTCCAAAGATGGAAATTCCACCACTTCCTGAGATAGCCCATTCCAGTGCTTCACCACTCTTCGAGTAAGATAGTTTTTCCTAATATCCAACCTCAACCTCCACAGCCGTAACTTGAAACCATTGCTCCTTGTTCTGTCTTCTGTTACTACAGGGAACAGCCGAGCTCCATCCTCCTTGGAGCACCCTTCAAGTAGCTGAAGGTTGCTATCAAATCCCCTCTCAGTCTTCTCTTCTGCAGGCTAAATAAGCCTAGTTCCTTCAGTCTTTCGTCGTAAGTCACATGACCCAACCCCTAAATAATTTTTGTTGCCCTCCACTGGATTCTAATTTGTCCAGATCCTTTTTGTAGGGGGGAGCCCAAAACTGAACACAGTATTCCAGATGTGGCCTCACCAGTGCTGAATAGAGGAGAATAATCACACCCCTCGATCTGCTGGCAACAATTCTACTGATGCAGCCCAGTATGCCATTGGCCTTTTTGGCAGGAAGAGCACACTGTTGACTCATATCCAGCTTCCAATCCACCATGACCCCCAGGTCCTTTTCGACAGTGCTTAATACCCATTTTAACAATGTGGGCCAGATTGATTCTAGCTGTCAGGCTGGTAACATGGTCAGGAGGACTGGGACAGCTGCCCAGGGCATAAAGCCACAGGGGTGAAAAAGTGGTGTGACATGTGGGGGCAGAGAGGATCACGTGCCTCTCCCCCAACCTTCTGTTTTGAAGAGTGGCTTTTAAATGGTGGAGAGTGGCTTTTGATCCACCAACTCCTGGCAAGAGATGACAGTTTTCAAACTGCAGAAACCTCTATGTTAAATGGAAGGCAGAAATTAGGGAGTGGTAGGAAGGAGTGTGTATGTCACAAGGCAAGCCCTCCCTAGCACTCCCTCATGGTGAAACAGGGAGAGGGTTATCAGGGAGGGTGCCCCCATGAGCTTCTGAACGCACAGTTCATATACCAACTCAGCCCTGCAGTCAGGGCAAACTGGTCTGGTAGCCAGAGTCAAATACAAAGTCTATCAACAGCCCTTGGGTCAGGGTAGTGTGGCCTAATAGGCAGAGCCCATACCACAAGTCAATACTGGGGCACTGTGCCCAGGTAGAGGGTCTGGTTGGGTGTTGAACTGTGATTTCCTCTCTCTTGGGACAGCAGTTGTTGGCTTTCCCACAGGTCCTGGGCGTTAGTCATAAGATGAGGCTCTCCTTCTGCGGTAACCACTCCGTAGGGTCCAGTTTGGTCACTGAGTCTCCTATGGAACAGGGCTGGTGTAGCTCTGGAGCAGGAGCCTCCAGCAGACGTCCTTCCCCTCCGCTGGCCAGCCCAGACTGAGCTGTGCTGCTCCCTTTTATACCGTGGCAGCAGCCTGAGCATGCCCAGCAGGGCTTAAGGGGCGGAGCTTCCGCCGCTCACAGGGCTGGCTGGGTTACTGCAGTGTGGGGTGAGTCAGGCCCGTCACAGTGCACTTGACACACCTACCCCCTATGTATCACTGCTAGGAGCCACAAATCTACTTGCTCACCCCAGGTGTTGAAATGCCTAGTGAAGAGCCTACCAGCTTTGTATTGCTCAGTGTTCAATTGAAACATGGGGGACCTTGGCATGAGCAGGTCCCTGGTCTCCCAGTGTCACAGAGTCAATGTCAGAATCTCTACCCCTAATCAGAGGATGGCAAAGTAGAAAATAAAGCAAGGCCATTATACCCCATTTCCTTCCTCTTTTAGAAGCACACAGTGCCACTGAGATGCAGCCAATCTGTAGGTTTTGTTACACCTCAGCTATCTCTGTAGAGATTATATCCTCAAATGAGACATAGCTAGGCTATTTTTCCATGCTCACGAAGCCATTGTTGTTCAGGACAGACACACTCCTCATACAGCTTATGCATCTTTTAGGCAGAGCTGCATTTAAGATTTGCATTTGAGGTATATGCTCTTATTTATGCTACACCCTGTGGTGGTCTTAGTGTTTCTGGGGCCCTGGGCAAAAGTCAAGGATGCCCCCCGCAGCATGTGGTGAAGGGGGCAGTGTGGGGCCTGGACAATTGCCCTGCCTGCCTCACACTAAAGACCACCTGTGTGTGTTTCCAGAAGAATTTCCTTGGCAAGAAGCAGTTTTACATCTAAGTAAAGTTTGTGAAACTTTGAAGGATTCATCAGCCTTTGGGTTCTGGTGCTCTACTATTTTACATATTATTGCTATTCTGAGTATATGGCCAAATGTGGTGATTTGGATGCCAGCTTAGTGGAAGCTGTTACCAAATCCTTTAATGGTAACAACTGCATATCATTTAACCTTTTTACTCATTGGTGCTGGCACCGTGATTAAATTCTGTTGGATGCAATCTAGAAGAGTTACTGAATCCATAATGATCTATGTTTGCCATCCCCTATCCAACATTAGTTAGCTTTTGGGATCCTTACCACATGCTTTCAGTGATGCAGAAGCAGGTGGAAGAAATGCTGCCTGTCTAATAGTGTTGACCAGTGAATCTGGGTAGTTCATCAGAAGCTACTGGTTTAGTAGATGGTCCCCCAAAGGCACAGGGTGTAACCCAATAATTATCAAGTTAAGTTACCAGGCATTCTGGATACTAGACCTTAGGCCTCATACTAGCCAAAATAATAAGAAACACGAACTAGGTCAGTTAACCCATTTCTTGGCATTGTGGCAGGCCTGTTTTCATTATTCTTTAACAGATGGCTGTCTAGCCTTGAATATCTAAACTGTTGCTGATTCACATCCTCCCTTGGCAGCTAGCTCCCTTCCCTAGTTTTTCTTATGAAGTTTTTCCTTACTATTTAATTTAATTTCTCCCTGCTGTTGGAAACCCACTTCTGATTCTGTCCCTAATAATGAGAAGAAATAATTGATTCCTGTCTCCTTTATAACATCTTTAATGATCCCCACATGATTACATCTCCGTTTTTCTCTGGATGTACACACCCACTTCTTTTAGGCTTCACCTTATAGACCTTATCTTCCAAGCTATTATTCTAATAACTTTCCTCCAAACTCTCTCATATCTGTATGTCTTATTTGAAGGTCAGCTGCAATGTTTAATAAAAAGAAGAAAAAAAAACCACCCACTGTTAATATTTTGCATGGTACTCAAAGAAGAAGAAAGCATAAAACTATTTTAGAAATAATAAGTTTTGGAGGAAGGATTAAAATCTGAGAACTCTTGTCATAAGAATTCAAAGAATCTAAGCAGACAAAAGAAGCATCTGGCTTCTCAAGAAAGATTTGCAGGGCAGTTTTATAGAGTTCCTTAAATATGATACCCAGAATTAAGGTCTATTCTCTTCCAAAGACCTAAAGCAGTACCAGGAGACCATATTTACTTCAACAATTAATAAGTCTGATAGATTTAGATATAGCCATAGGTGGCGTTAGGTATGGGGCTGGCAGGACAATTGCCCCAGGCCTCATGCTTTTTCCCCACCCCCTCTACACTGCAGGGGGCCCACCCCTGAATTTGCCTAGGGTCCCAGAAACACTAAGGCCACCCCAAGAAACAAAAGTTTTATGGTCATGGCACTAGACTGAGTCTCAGAAGGTTTGGTTTCAGTTATTTTGGACAACAGAACATTACTCCAACAAGAAAATTCATCCTTGTGGAAGAAACTACAAAGAGTGGAGGGTCAGATTAAAGTGGAACTTTCACAATCCCGGGTTCAAAAGATGACACTAAGGAACTGCTATTTGAACAGTTCTGTAAAGAAAAAAAAATGCTCATTGTATGTTCAAGCGATGACCTCTTTCACCAATAGATTTTGGTCCATTAAAAGATATTCTGTCCCGTTGCTATAGTTAGACCATTTCTACACTTTACAAGCTTACACCCTGAGCAACAAAAGTTTTGCTGACATAAATACTAGTATAGACTTGGGCTTAATCTACCTCCCCAAGAGGATTTAATTAGCATTTAGAAAGAAATAACAAATGTTTTGTAAAAGAGCAGGTCATTCTTTTCCTATTAGGTTCACTTGCTAAAATGTTTTCCTAGAAAACAGAAAGTAACAATCTTGAGTGATTACTAGCAGGGGTTGGTAACAAAATTCTCATACACCTGCTTAAAGGCAAATACTCTTTCTGTAGACCATTCAATAATATGATGGGAGCAGTAGCAATTTATTATAATACAGTAGGGAAAATACTATCTAACTAATGACCTCTACTGTGAGGATTTGAAGATAACTAATGACTGGTTTTTATTACAAACATCCTCCTGCAATAAGTGATTATGGATATTATACTTGATTATGTTATTTACTGGGCTATCTGTTATTCATCTTCAGCCAAAGGCCATTGACCAATTTTCTGTACTCAACTGACTACTTGAATTTAGCATCTGATAGACACATAGTGACCATCTTTTCTCCAGACCAACACTGACTTTCTTAACAAAAAAGGAGGCATAGCCTGAGCTCATGAGGAAGTCCTATGATTACCTGTTAATTTACTGTATTTATTCATGTGTTAATAACACATACTCAAAGAAGAAACTTTAATCCACATAGAATAACCAGAAGAAGAAATAAAGGTGGAAAAGAATAGCTTGCTGTGACTAGGCAAACAGAGGAGTCACTATCAGGAAAATAATAGCTAGCATGTTGTAATAGGTTGGTCCTACCACATTAGTGCCCATCCTGACATCAAGTCAAATCATAGCATTATGGGGAACTTTGCCTCGTGTTCCCCATTCTGGCCACTGCCATGGGTCTGTGGTGGGCTATGTCTATCTGCATGGCCTCTTTTGATCAGGTCACCTTGTAAATTCAGCCTTCTTCCAGGGTAACAGAAAGGCTGGCTGTAATTATAAATAAATGCAAACTAGTAATCTCTTGTGCCACTTCCTCCAAGCAGGGTTTCCCTCCTTGCCTCCCCTTTCTGGGGATTCAGAGAGGTTCTTTCCGGGATTTCCCTGCTCCTTGCAGACTCAATAAGAGGTCTTTCTCTAAGAGCCTTACTCTTCTCCCTGTGATGTTTCCAACCTGAGTTTTCCAGCCTGTTTCCAGAAAGTGACTACTCATGTTTCTTTCTTTTGCGTCTCTGCTCCTCTCTGCATTCAGCTGTGTTTAAAAGAATCATTTCTGTTATCCATGGAAGCTGGGGTCAGCTTCCATCATAGTTAGCTGGGGTGGGGGGTGGGGGGTAGCTGTTTGATGCCATGTAAGGCTGAGCCCAGCCTGCCTAAAAGGGGCAGCCAGCCTGTGACACTTACATAATAGACTTTTCATCTCCAAAATGATAGGAGAACCTTTATTATTCCCACTGTGTATGAGGAGATTGAGGCACAGAAATGTTATGCGCTTTTGCTCAATGTCACAGTTAAAGACCATGTCAGAGTTGTTGTTAAGAAGTTGGGAGCTCCTCACTTCCAGTCTTGTGCCAGGTCCATATTCCTTATCATAAATAAACGGAGGACCAGGAAATGTGATGGCATCATGGCAAAAAAAAAAAAAAAAAACCAAAAAAAAAACCAACCAGCATCAGGGCCAAAATATTACAAGGAGTAGAATTTCCCCTGGAGCAACATTCAGATTCCTGCACAATGTGAATCCCATTGTGGTTGTCCCACCTGGTCAAAGGCCATTTGGAATCAGTAAAAGTTAAGAGCAGAACAAGAGAGAAGGAACAAATAAAAACATGAAGATGGAGTATGAAGAATATTCTGGGACAGGTGCAGAGACATCTGATCCCTACTAATGTTGCCACCCTTTTTCATGCCAATTGGCATCTTACTTTCTACATGGTCCAATTAATTTCATAGTGCGGCCCGGTGTTACTCCTGTATCTCCTTTCGTTGTTTCACTGTAATTTTTGTATGACTGTATTAACCATACTAAGGACCAGGCCTTTGTAAGCCTGGGTCCTGTACAAACACAGAACAAATAACAGTCCTTGTCTCAAAGAGCTAACAATCTAAGTTTAAGTCAAGATGAATACATACAGATGGATGGGACAGTACAAGTAAGCAATGAGACAGTGATCACCATGGTGGGCAATTGTCTTGGTACACCTGTGATCTAAATGCTGTCAAGTTTTCTCCAAATGAGTCACAATTTTTGTGTCTTCCACTAGGCCCCAGATGCTCATAAACAGCCTCTAGGCTCATCCTCGTCTTTCACTGCTGGTTTTGCAAGCACATCCTAGTATCAGTCCCCAAAACTCTCTAACCCCTGGTAGTCTAGGGCTGCTGAGACTGAGCTCCCACAAGAAGCAGTGTAGCACAGAGAGTGACACCACAAGACACTGCTGCCTTGAACTAGTATGCATACCACTAGTCTGATCAACCAGCCAAAGGGCATCCAAGGTGGCTCAGGAGAGAGAGGGACTTATGAGAAGGAATCCTGGTTCTCCTAAGCTACCTGGAGATGAAAACCTTTTCTGATTCTCCAGGTCAGAGACCCTCAAGTTGACCTGGAATTCCTTCTCTCCCTCAACTCTTTTCCAGAAAGCCTGAGAACAGACACTGAGGCAAACTGTAAGAGATAGAAGATAGCAAAGCCCAAAGACTCCCACTGCACCGAAAGCCTGGGATTGGCCCTGACTTGAGTTTCTTGGGACACGCACCCGTGGATTAGTCCACAGCAAAGACAGCGACACCAGCCCATCCATCAAACCTGAAACATGCTACCAAATAAGATTGTGGGGACTTTGGGAAGAGCTGGATGGTTTCCGTGTTACATGGCTGTTGTAAGACTGTAGTTTGGTGGTGTAATACAGGATAGGGATCAGTTTAGTCACCATCCATAAGTCTTCTGTTCTCATCCCCTTCCTTAGTTACCCATTTGTCCAGTTCCATGGTAAATTGTTGCTGTTTTATGTGGTTTTGGTTGACTGTATTAGTTAAGTTGTCCCAGAGATCACAGGGGTGCTAGCTCTTGGTTCCCCTGGTGAGTGGATGGAGGCACCAGTCATTAGGAACCCAAGGTCGGTTGGTTCTAAGGGAGCAGGTCAAAGACACCCATGGAAAAAACAAACAGGCTCTCTACTGTCTTTAAGATGGGACCCCACTAGTGGGCTACAGCCTTCAGCATCCTAGGCAAGAATGGGCTATCTTTTTCTTTCTCTCTGCCACAGGACCCAGACAGAATACAGGCAGCATCATCATTGCATTCTTACTTCTGACGAAGGGATATATCTAGCAGTCAAAAGTGATCACAAGCAGTTGATTAAATCAGGATTGAAAGAAGTAGCCTTTTTGGGGTTTTGTGGGCCTTGCAGTACTAAAGGCCCAGAGATTTTCTGCTGTGTTATGCGGCAGGCACAAGTAGTCACTATTCTTTTATTAGAAGCTATAATCTTTTTAGTTTGGCCTTTAAAAAAGAAAATGGACAGAAGCTTTCCCCAGGTGAAAATGCATACAGCTGTTTTTTTACCAGGCCCAAATGATGTAGTATATTGGAGACTCTATTACCGGTGCAATTGTAAGCTATCTCTTTCACTTAGAAGGGGGTTTCCTTACAGGCTTGCAGGTTGAAGTGGTCTATAGGGGAACATGCATATCAGGGCCTAGCAGTAGTCAGTCTGTAGAGAGCCAGCCTAGAGTTGGCTATGTCCACACGATGCTTTTAAATCAAAACAACGACCGTCATTTCAATTTAAAAATTGTCATGTCTGAATGATGTTTCATTATTTTGAAATGACGAGCCCAGTCATTTCAAAATAACAAACCTTATTTCAAAATAGTAAAACCTAGGCTGAAATCGAAATAGCCATTATTTTGAAATGGTTGTTCTGAAATAACACCATTTGGACGTGTTATTTCAAAATAACCATTATTTTGATTTAAAATTTTTGCCCTTTTCCTTCCCAGGGTGTCTTTTTTCTATATATTGGCTGGCAACATGGCCCTGCTGGGGGCGATGTTGCCACACCTCCCATTCTGTGTCCTGTGTCTGGACTTGCTATTTTGATTTGAGGTTTTTGCCTATTTCGATTTGAGTTAATTCAAAATAAAAAATTTATTTTGAAGTAACTTATTTTGAAATAAGCGTCATGTGTGGACATAGCCATTGTGTGTTGAGTTGTACCTCTGTGTTTTAGGGCAGTGGTTCTCAACCACTGTGCTCGGACACATGACTGTGCCACCACACAGTAGAAAGTGTGTTGCGAAGAGTTGGAGAAATGGCTTGATTTGGCCTTGGGGAGGTGAGCTGGTGTGTCCTGTAGAATCATGCTATGCAGCCAAGTTTGTCACAACCTGCAAAAGGATGAGAACTACTGCTTTAGGGGGCAGCTTGGTTTGTATCTCTCTGTTTCTGGATCCTTGGACATTATCATTCTGAATTCTAAGAAATAAAAAGACTATCTGAAGGATTTCAGTACAGCACAGTGGAATTTCAGAGAGGATCTATGTCACAATTGGTCCAAAAATAGGAGTGTTTTTTGAAAACACTTTCATTGATTTTTTCCCCAAGTTGCTTGAAAATTGTCTAGATGGAAATCTTTCCTTCCGATGCTAATTCTCATAGCGCATTGGGACATTGTTCGATCCATTGATCATACACAGCTGTGTCAGAACGTGGCAACTCCCTCCCCCATTCTCTACCTCCATAATGAACCTTTAAGAACTGATCAAGAAATTATTTCTTTGTGCACCATTTAATAATTCTACAAAAAGGAAACAAATTCATTTTCATCAATTTTTTTCTTCAATGTTTTGCTTGTACTTTAAAAAAATAAATAAATAAAATAAAATAACCCTGAAAACAGATTTTTTTTTAAGCATCTGGAAACCAAAAGTGTTTCCAAGATCTGAACTCCCAAATGTTTAATTTAAAACAAAATCATTTTGGTTTTCTGTTCCAGAAAAACTTTTTTTTTGGTTTGTTTTTGATGGGAACCTGAAACATTTCAGACCTATGCCTCTGCAATGTGATATTGTACTTAGTGTGGGGAGTGTGTCTATATTGATATACTGATGAGAGACAGTGTAACATACCTTTTAACAGGAAAAGCTTCTCATTACCCCATTAATATGAAAATTAACACCGCATCATTGAATTCCAGGTTGGGTTATTTATATCCTGCACAGAAGGTGAACATTTTTGCATATGTATAAGCAAATGAAGTCAAATGCTATTAATTTAGCCTTTGGCCATATCAATGATAAATGAAGTAAAATGCACATGATACACGCTGTTAAACATATACGTTATCAGTAAACAGGCTACCACTTGGAAAGCTAATGAGGCTATTTGAATTATTTGTTGATATATACAACACATAAACCAGTTCATGCAGTCCTTTTTTTGTATGCACATAGTTCTTTTAACATTTCTTTTAAGCACAGTTCTCAGAGATCAGTGTGCTTTCTGAGAACTTCACTTGGAAGTCCTATCAGCCTGCGCAACATCAGGCCTGGTCTATATTAGAAAATCTATCCCAAACAGAAGACCTGTCTATATTAGAAAATCTACTCCAAATAGAATTGTTCTAGGTGCACTGCTACAAACCCCCAATACAAATCCACTTAAACTGATTCAGCTTAAAAGGTTTAGACATGATTTAATTCTTTTCACTGTGATAAAGTGGGCTGCAGCCCACGAAAGCTCATGCCTGAAGAAATATTTTAGTTTTTAAGGTGCCACAGGACTCTTGTTGGTTTTGCTGTGCACAGATTAACATGGCTACTTCTCCAGAAATTTTCACTTGGTGTTTCCTTGGAGTAACTCAGATGGCTACTCATTAAAATCCACCTGCCCATTACATATAGAATGAAAGCAGAATGACTTCTAGTTAGTACACTGTCAGTTGCTAGGCCAAAATATCTAACATAATCCACCTTACCTATTTTGTGCTTTTGAGGCTGCAAGTGTTTGTTGGTCAAAATGGCCAAAACATTAGGAAGGTAAGTCCTATAATTGCCATTGTATTATGATAATTCTCTCACTACCACAATGTATAACTTTCCTATACTGACGTAAATTCATATTTCAAACACTCCTCCTCCCTTTTTCCTTAGAAATTGGACATTTGACTAGCTCTTGTAGTCCAGCTCTATGGCATATCATTGGCATTATGATTAAATAAGTTAGGCCTGGCTCTTTCCCTCTTAGAGGTCCCCCACATACCCTCAGTTCAAAGTTAAACAGGTTTTGTGAATGTTTTAAGTAAGTGTTGTGCTGGTGAAAGCCTCCAGATTAACATTTTAGAGGCTGAAATCTTCAGTTGATCCCCCAGATTATGTAATAAAAGCATCACCCTGTTGTCCTGCTCATGGTTCTCAAGTCTAACCGAGGGTATGTCTATACTAATTTTAAAAAGGGATAGCTGTGTTAGTCTAGTCCAGTGAAAAAACAACAAGGAGTTGTGTGGCACTTTAAGACTAACTGATTGATTGATTGATTGATTTTTTATGTCTATACTGACAGCACCAAATTTGCTGCCATCCGTTTGGGCTTTGAGGAGTGGATTGCTGTGAATATGAACTCACTGCGCCACTCCCAGAAGCCGACCCGGGATGTCTTGAAGGTCTGGGGGTATAGGGGAAAGCCGACCACAAGTGATTTGTGTTCAGCTTTCTCCTAATGTGTAATGGTTGCTTACAAAGTTGCTGCTGCTCACACAAGGAGTTTTATGTTCATTGCTTAAACAGTGGTTGACTGCCGCTGAAAAAACCCTCAGTATAGACCAGGGCCTAGATCATAGTACATCCAAGAAATCACTCCAGATTACCAGAGAATTTGAGTCTGTTATAGCCCCAGGCAGACAGTTTCATACTTTTAGTTATATACATCCACAATTCATCAGCCAAGATGGGGAGCCTCAGGGTTGTTTCTGTGACGAAATGGCAAGAGGAGAAGCACCTGTTTTAGGCCATAGGAAAATGAGGATTCTTTCAGCTTTCCAGTGTTGAGGCAATTTATTATTATTATTATTATTATTATTATTATTATTATTATTATTATTAT